>PVIH01004991.1:0-130887 GCA_004025045.1 Sigmodon hispidus | reverse complement strand
CCTTCTCCTCCTCCCCCTCCTTCTCCTCATTCTCCTCCTCCCCCCACTTCTCCTTCTTGGAAACTTGATCTGAGGTCTTGTTTTCTAGTCTTTTATTTGGCAAATGATCTTGGGGAAGTATAGATATATGTTAAATATTTAATGAATTTTAAATATGACACACACCTTAAATACAAAGACAAACAGCTAAGTCAGTCACACCCCTTTAATCCCAACACAGGGAAAGCCGGGAACAGTGATCAACATTCTTTATCCTATAACTTCAAAGACAAAGCTTCTTCTATTTCTTTTTTTTTAATATTTATTTATTATGTATACAGTGTACAGAAGAGGGTACCAGATCTCATTATAGATGGTTGTGAGCCACCATGTGGGTGCTGGGAATTGAACACAGGTCCTCTGGAAGAACAGTCAGTGCTCTTAACCTCTGAGCCATCTCTCCAGCCCAGCTTCTTCTATTTCTATAAATTCAAGGCTACACACCTTTAATCCTAACCTAAATGAGATAAAATATATAAAAACCAAACAAAAAACACCAAAAATAAGACTAAAAAAATTACAAGACAATTTAATAAAAATTGACTATAATACTTCCTCTCTCTAATATTTCAGCCTTCCCCCAAAATTTAACTCAAAATCTTCTTTTCTTACAACCCAAAATCAAACTACTACAGGGAAGCTCCATAATCTTGCTGGGGCTGGAACTGGCCTCTAAGACCTACTATGCTCCAGAGGTTCTTAAAACTCAAACCTCAGTTCAGGGACACAGGCCACAACACCTCACAGCCCTTGTGATCAAGATTCACGTTTTGAAAAGATTTCAGATGACTCTCATGTTCACTAAAGTCAAGATGCATAGGTGACATGTTTTAAAGTCCTAGAGAAGAAACTCAGTAGAGACAGGAAGTGTGACTGTAGCTACTCTGGTGGGCCTTGGTCAGGCCACCCTCTCTCTCTTAGTCTCTTCTGGAATGGCAGGAGATTGCTACACACCGATGTCTGTGTGCCCTCCAGACTTACCAAGTGCTAGTTGAGAACAATGCTTCCTTCATGCTGAACTCAGCAGCATGGGAGTCCCAGAGCTGAGAGATATAGCCCTGCCTGAGGCACCCCAACAGCAGGCTTCCCATCCTGCTCTGTGGCCCTCCCCCCCATCCTTCCTCAGTCCTCTTGCACACTGTTCACACCCTACTAGTGGCAGTAGAAGCCAGCATCTTGTACCAACATCCTCTCTTCAACTCAGGTCGCTTCAGAACCTCCCTTCTTAGCCTACCTCCAGCAAGCCTGTCTTACAGGGGATATAGTTCACACACACACACACACACACACACACACACACACACCAAGAACCAACAAGATACCTCTTCCTTTCCCATGGATCATTAAGTACCTTTGAATACAAGGCATGGTGCCAGGATGTGATCTAAATGGCCAGCGCTGAACAAGATAGCCAGGGTTCCTGAGCTCCAAAGCTGTCAAAAAATGTGACACTACTGAGTGATGACCTGAGCAGCAGATTTGCTGAAAGTATAACTATACAGAGGTTAGCATCTCAGCGAGCAAAAATGTCACACAAATTCATGAGGAGTCCATACTTCCTGCCTTGGCCCCACTGTGCTCAGTCAGCCAGCCTAGCCTCCTTGGGGTAGCTCCTGAATCTAGATGCCCCAGATACTGTCAGTGATCTCAACACCCTTTTCCAAGAGGTACCACAACTAAGAGCATCTGTGTTGTGTGTGTGGATCAGCCACTCTCAGGAGGTGGCTGGCCCCATCCAGGCTGGCTCCAATCTTGGGATAGCCTGGGAAGCTCCAAGGGCAGGGGGCTGCGGCTCCCTCCCACCAAGAGGAGAATGGGGTCAAAAAGACAGCCACAGCCAGAGCCAGAGCTTTGGGGCAGTAGCACAGCCATGTTGAAAACACAGAAAGGGATGTGGCCAGCATGGTACAACCGTGGCCCTGGTCAGACACGCCTCTGCCTCCCTGACACACAGGGACAAGACCTGGAGAAACATGCCTTGGATTTCTGATCTCAGCCAGGTCCATCGTCTCCAGCATCCATCTATCTGTTCACCTAAATCTGTCGCTTCCCCTCTCTGGTTCCAGGGTGTGGGAGGGAGACTCTAAAAGTAGGTGCTACCCTAAACTACCCTGGAAGGAAGTAACAACTTTTGGAGGAAAAATACAAAATAAAGACTATCTCCTATGTAGTTTGGGGGTGAAAGAAGTGGAGGAGGTAACATTTTTTAAATGCAGCAACAGAAGAATGAGACTACTGAAAAGTCATTAGCATTTATTTACTCTGTCAGCAATGGCTTATTGACAACTGTGCAGCAGGCATCCGGGCTTTGGCGGAAACAACACGAAAATCCCCACCTTTCTCAAATGTGAAGGGGAGGCCAAGTGTGGTGGCACATGCCAGCAGTCCCAACACTCAACAGATGGAGAAGACAGGGTCAGGAATTCAAGGTCAGCCTCTGCTACATAGTGTGAGACTCGGTTCCATCTACATGAGAACCTGTCTCAAAACAACCAAAAAAAAAAAAAAAAAAACTTTAGCAGTATGTATACATGTCACTGTGCCTCTACTCAAAGGAAAGAAGAAAAAAATAATTCTCTCATCTCTTCTCAGAAAGAAAATTCTGCTGAGCCCTAAGGACATTGTGTCTCTCTGTCCAAATCCTCCATTTTGGATCAAGCCATCCAGGGGCAGCCTCTGAGCCAAGGAGATCCACACAGGCTGGGCTTACCTGCCTATAAGGAAACTCTTGCCTTAGCTCCTTCTCTGTTTTGATCTCTTCCTTCCTCATCTCCAATCTTTCCCTTGCTTTCAGCAGGCCTGAGGGCCAAATTCAACCCTTTCTCACCTCCTCCCATACACCGTGTACTGCAACTGCTTCTCAGAAGGCATCCTGACCAACCCTGTCAACTTCTGGATCTCGGGTGAGACCCCTGCCTTCTTCTCATGCTCTTGAAGTTGACTTGGGCAGGGCCTGGGGACACCAGGTGACCCTCACACTCCCCTACCCCAGGTCTGGCCTTCCCCTATTGGGCCTACAAAACAGAGTCGTCCCTGGCTCCCGGCAGATCCAGCTGTGGCACTTCATCTTGGAACTGCTGCAGAAGGAAGAGTTCCGCCATGTCATTGCCTGGCAGCAGGGGGAGTATGGGGAGTTTGTCATCAAGGACCCTGATGAAGTGGCTCGCCTCTGGGGCTGCAGGAAATGCAAACCACAGATGAACTATGACAAGCTGAGCCGGGCCCTCAGGTGAGGAGAGCTGGCCAGCACTACAGGAGGCAGAGTCCAAGGAAAAGGGCTGTGGTTCCTGGCACTCTTGGCTGATTCACACTGGGGCAGGGCTTGGGAAATGCACTCGCTGTGGGAAGATGGCTGGTGTCCTCACCTACTTAGACTGGTGGAGGAAGAGTCGAGTCTCTTCCTTCCTTAATTCTCTAGGCATTACTACTAAGAGGATCCTGCACAAAACCAAAGGCTAGAGGTTTACCTACAAGTTCAACTTCAGTAAGCTCATTGTAGCCAACTGCCCTCCATGGAAAGTGGGGCACCCCTACCCCTCACCTGCTGCTGGGGTCCACTGCCATGTGTCAGCCAGCCTCGGTACCTGTGGCTGTGCAGAGTGAGGTAGGCACGAGGCAACCCCTGCCCTCAGAGCTCTGAAAGGACCCCCCACACACACACACACACTTCTGTCCTGGAAACCCCAGGCCACGCTCAACCTTAGATTCCTACTGGTCTCCAGTGTTCGTCTGTCTTCTAGTCCAGGGTCTAGTCTTTGTGATTCACACCCACCTGTGAGGAAGGATGACTTCTGTGCTAGGCATCATCTTTTAGTAGTGTCCGAGGGAAGGGTAGGGGGTGCTGGGGAGGGTCTGGGGTATCCAAGACAGTGGACAACACAGAGCGGCCACTGGCTGCTTAAGAATCAGTATGGGAATAATTCGTCATATCAATAGCTGAGTGACGGCCTGCTGTGTCTTAGAAGACTAGATACCAGAGAGAACCCGCCCCACCCTAGCCCCCTTCTCCCCCCTGTTTAGCCCCTGAACAGCATGCTATCCACCCACTGGGCCACCGAGACACAACTGGATGGAGAGAGGACCTCCCAGAGGCCACTGGAAACCTCTGGGGAAAAGGAGAACAGCAGCTTTGATGGTGAGTGTTTAGAACCAAATTGGTGGCAGGGGAGTATCCCGGGCCCACCTGGCTGAACATACGCCTGAGCAGGCACAGGATAAAAGATCTTCATTCAGTCAACGTTTAGTGATTCTATTTACTAGGCATGGGTCTCAGACATGAAAGATGGATGATTAGAGACACAGAGTCTGGGAGGAGGAGATAGGAGGGCTGCAGGTCCTCCTGCAGGTGCTGGGGGGGGCACAGAAGAGGACTCCAGGCTCCCTGGGAGAGGAAAGAAGGGCAGAGGTGTCCTGGCATAGGAAACATGGGAGCTGTGAACATGGATGGCATATTCGGAAGGAAGGCTTCGACCGTCAGTGTAACGTCAAGGAGGATGGGAAGGTGAAGGAGGTGTGGAAGCAGTTGCCAGGCCAACAGATAGTCGGGTCCAAAGGGCCTTGAGACCGTTGGAAAAGGGCTGGAGTTTCTCCTATGAGCAGAGAGTCCAGGAAAAAGAGTCATGTCCAGATTTTCATGTTATTTATTTGTCTTTGTGGTACTGGTGATGGGCTTTTATATGCTCATGGAGTACTCTACCAACTGAGCCACATCCCCAGCCCCTAGATTTCATCTTATAAATTACAAAAGTTTCCAATCTGACAATGATTTGACTTAGGATTTCTAGACCTTATGATATAATACAAAGACAATATGCATTCTGTAACAGAAAGCATATCTAGAATATTAAAATTTGATTTTTCTACTGGCTGTCTATAGGAGGTGTGGGGGCGGGGGCTGCACCTAGGCACCCATATATCATGATAGTAAACACCCATCACTCCACAGCACTACTGAGCTGACTCATTCTGTAGGCTATATACACCCAACACACTTTTGACCTCTATTATTTTTAACTCACAGTGGGTTTATCAGCCCGTGCTGTATCGTAAGTCAGCACACATCTATATGCAGGCTGCGCGTGGCTGGAGCTAGAGGAGGAACCAGGCTGTCACTGGAAGCCTTTTAATTTATGTGTGGAGTGTGTGTCTGCATGCAGGACCTCGTACCGGTGCCTTGAAGAGGTCAGAGGCGGGGACTGCCCTGGAGCTGAAATTATAGACAGTCGTGAGCCCTGTGACAGACCTGAGGTCCTCTGGAAGAACAGAAACGCTCTTAACCACTGAGCCATCTCTCTAGCCTTCAGTGGGGATTTGTTATTGTTAAGATAATCTAAGAAGGAGACTATAGTCATGGGGTGAGGAAGGAACCTCAGCTGAAGAGTAGACAGACAAAGCTCACATTATTCCTTCTTCTTTCATCAGACATTTAATTACCTTCTGTTTAATGCACCAGGGTCTCAAGTTCAGATGTGAGCAATGCTGCCTTCCCAGGGCTCTTAGTCAAGAAGCTTGAAGGCAGTTACCGACAGATGCTCAGTTCTAACTTCTTCTTCTTGTCACAAGGGTGCTGGGGGGGGGGGACACTTCCTTGGCACGCTGAGCGGACACCCAGCGTGCACACAGGCTCATCTGAGCTTAGAGGAAGAAAGAAGACCCTAACCATGTTTAAGAGCCTGGGACAGAAAGAGGGCCTGGGCCCAAGCTAGTGATGGCGCTTCCTGGTGGAGTGAGGAGGGAAGGTGGACACCGGTAGGCCCCAGGGGCTCTGAAAGCATAGGCCAGGCTTTCTTTGGAAAGATCCAACGCAGGTATCTTCTGCAGGGGTTCATGCCCCTCCACTTCGGGCAGTTTTGAGGGTTACAGCCAGCCACCCACAGTGTAGGCCATGGATGCAGGCCATGGATGCAGGGTGACCAGACCATCAGTCCGGCATCTAGAGCTACCTAGCATAATGAGGGGCATCTCTGTTCCGCCACTCTGCCATCCTCTCAGCACCAGAGTGCTGGAAACACCAGCTTACCCCTTTGGGAAACCATAAGCCCCGACTTTTGCACATCCCTGCTTCCCCCCAATGCTTGGGTCCTAAAGGGCATGACGGCATGAAGGTTTTAGCAGAGGGCTGGTAGCAGTCATATGCCATGCTTCTGAACTGGAATTCCACTGCCAGCCCTACCTCCTCACTCACCCAGATCATGTAGTGCCAAGAGAGGAAGCCACTGTTGGACAGAGAAGTGCAGGGTCACTTAACCAGATTCAGGACACAGCTCCTCCACATGCCTACTCAGCTACAATGTGGATATGACCTTGAACCCTGGGGTCACAACCTATTTGTGGGACAGCAGTCCTTACTGGACCTAAGGGCAGAGAGAAAGAGAGAGAGAAAGGGAGAGAGAGAGAGAGAGAGAGAGAGAGAGAGAGAGAGAGAGAGAGAGAGGGAGGAGAGAGAGGAAAGAGAGGAGAGAGAGAGAGAATGAGATCACCCTGGAAGGAGGAGGCCACATGGTTTCTCATCCTAATTCTCCTGAATCTGGCTTGAGAAACATTCCTAGCTAATAAGCTGGCTATATTAACTAATACCTGATCTGCTTTCACTATATCACACCCGTGTGACCACCTCACTGGTCTCTTAGTTAAATGATGTGGCCTTGCTTTAAAAAAAGAAAAAAGTAGCTTTTCAAGGAGGCTTGCTGAAATGTGAAATGGTGTGGAGCTCTGTCTAGCCATTTCCAGGAACCCCAGCCTGGCCAAGCCCCCTGGGGGCCTGGCAGGCGGGAGGACAGCCGGACGGAATGGAGGAGGCTCTTTAGAGAGGGCAGCGACCGGACTAGCATCAGACAGAGGGAAAGGCTGTGGATCCTACACATGGCCCTATGTCTCACGGTCATCAACTTCACGGGCCCTTCTTCCATATAATCTTAACAGAGGTCAGTGATCGTAACCAGGAGAGGGGACAGAGGCCCTCACATTTAGGTGACAAACACTTGGTCCCACAACCCAGGTAAAATTTGGAGCTTTGGATGGACTCACCTGGTCAGGACCCAGACTAGTCATTCAGTCTCCCCACACATTTCTGCTGAGGACCTGGTCTGCAGCAGATTAAGTCTGAACTAGATTCAGGGAGAAGAAAGCCAATGTCAGTTCCTGATCCAGCAATGCTAGGGACACCAGCGTTAAAGAGACAGGCACACACCTAACAGCCAAGTGCCCCCACGAAGGTGGAGGAGAGAGAGAGAGAGAGAGAGAGAGAGAGAGAGAGAGAGAGAGAGAGCGCAGAAGCAAGAGTTCCCATGAGGCTGGCAGAGTCGCGGAAGTACAAGAGGGAAACAGAAGCAGACGGAGCCCCTGCTGACAGGCAGGAAGCCCTTAGGTCTGAAATGCTAGCACTCAGGAGGTGCAGTCAGGATGATCAGGAGTTCAAGGCCACCTTCAGCTACATACCAAATGCACGGCCAGCCTACAGAGTCTGTCAGAGGGAAAGGGAAGAGGAGGGATGGAGACATGAGGGGGGGGGAAGAAAGGGGCAGAAGGGGGAGGGAAAAGAGGCAGAGGAGCATCTGGGGAGCGCTCTCTCCTGTGCGTCTGTCCGTCTGTCCCTACCGGCTGTGCTTCCTTCACATATGCATCCCCCCCCTGTAGCTGGACCCACCTCTCAGGACTCATCTCCTTTCTCCTTGGAGCAGCCACTTTCGGGGTCCTCCAAGCCCTACTCTAGGACGCCCCCTTCTGGCCAGGCTGAGAAGGGCACTAGAGAGGCTTCCTGTCCCCTCTCCCGGTTACGATCAATGACCTCTGTTAAGATTATATGGAAGAAGGGCCGTGAAGTTGATGACCGTGAGACATAGGGCCATGTGTAGGATCCACAGCCTTTCCCTCTGTCTGATGCTAGTCCGGTCGCTGCCCTCTCTAAAGAGCCTAACCCTAACGCTCTCAGGCCCGAGGGATTAGCGGTGAACCCTGGCCCAGGGCCACCTGGATTCCAAGGAGGACTGTCCTCAGAGACTCGGGAACTCGAACTTGAGAAAGGAACTCCCGTGTCCCCCAGTCCAGAGAGCCTCAGAGCCACGTGACCTTTGGATCCCCTTAACTGGAGAGAACGAGGTCAAGGGTGGCCCCTCCCCTTTCCTCCAGCCTCCACCTTTTCACCGCCTCCTAGCTGGACACCAATCAGACTCCCTGCAGGACCTGGAGGGGGAAGCTGGACCGAGGTCGGGCGAATGCGGGCGCAGGGAAACTGAGGTGGCGCCCCGCCCCTCTCCTCCCACTAAATTATTATCGGACTAAGGAGACATTGTTAATCTCAGCGTTTTTGGAGAGAAGTGAGACTATGGCTTTTCATCACTGAATCGCCCCATGTCTGCCCGCCGGAGAGAATTAGGGAACCAGGCTGGGGCAAACAAGGCTCGTCTGGCTCTCTTTTTTCCTCTGAGTCCATTTCCCCATCATGTCTAAGGCTTCCAGGACCTCTCCCAGCCCTTCCCTTTCTCTGCCCAGTGACTGGGAACCTCTGTCCCAAGAAGGTTCTTGCAGGTGCAGAGCGAGGGAGGAGTCGGTTTTCTCATCTCTGAATTACTCCACTGCTAACTGTAAATAAAAATGCCCTTGGCAAACTGCCCTCTTGGCCAACAGCCTCCCTCCAGTGCACCCCAGGCTTGGCTGTGTTTCTTCTGTGCTCCGATCATGGGTGGCGCTAAATGCAACCCAGGAGTCCTGCTGGAAAATGCTGAGAAGGGCCTGAGGCTTGGAGTGGGCCTGGAATCAGCCAGCCAAGCCTCTTTAACCATCACACCCAGAGAAAGGTGAACCAAACAGGGGTCCCACAGCTCCCAGGAAATAAGGGGGGCTGGTACCAGAGACAGAACAGCAGACAGAGCAGGAGCCTTTGCCAAAAAGAGCTCTGCAGTGGGGCTCTGAGGAAAACTCTACTGGCCAAAGTGGGAGAGGAGCCTGGAGCCGTACTTCCTCGCCTCTGCTTTGGGTTCCTAAGGATTAGCAGCAGGCAGCTGGTGATAGATTACAAAGAAAACCCGAGAGAGTCTCAGTTTAAGGACAGATGATCAATGCGGAGGGATGCTGCGTGAGCCAAGGCCACTGAACCATGCTGCGCTCCTGTCCCTAGGCTATCAATTACAGGGCTTGGATTTGTCTTCTGTCCTTTCGGCCGCGGAACAGCTCACCAACTGGAAAGGCCCAGAGGGTTCCTCTGCCCGGTCCAAGTTCCTCTTGGAGCCTCTTGTTCTTGTGACTGCACACTGTCAGTCAACCAGAATGGGTCAGAAGAGCCGTGGAGGACAGGGCACAGGCCTGGTGCACAGAAAGGACAAGACGATCCCAAGAAGAGGGGTCTCTGTCTCCCTCCCTCAGCCCACTGTCAAAACATAAACAAACACAGGTTCTTTCCATATTCCCCACGACCACAGAGAACATTACTTCCCTCTTCTCCCAATGCTGGTGTCTTGTCCCAGAACTGAGGACCAGCGCGGGGCTTTCCTAATACCCTTCTCAGTTTAGGTGACAAAGCATTTTTGCCTCGGGCAGCACTGGGAAGCAGAAGGGACATTCATGGTCCATGTCCTGTTCAGAGGAGCTACCCCAGGACAGAGTTTCCTCATCAAAAGAAAGTATGTGTTCTCTCTTGGCCCCACCTCTTCATCACCAGAAATATGGACATTATAATTCTTTGAGTCCTATATTCTGAGATTGCCTTCAGATAGGTAGAGCCCATCATTATAAGGACTGACTTCCAGGTTGGACTCACTTTGCTGGAGGCCAAGGATCTCCTATTGGCATTTATTTTACTATGTAATTCATTGTTATTGAGAGATGTCCTATGCATTCCTGAATACTTATCAAAACATGGGTCCATACCCAGAAAACAGTAGCAGCACCCGCCTTCACCCAGTTATGACACCCCAGACAGTGCTAAATGTCACCTGGGGAAAGAGGAGAATCTGTTCTGGGTTGAGGGTTGAGATCCATTTAAGTCAGTAAAATGAAGGTTTTCTGGCCAGGATGGAATCAGCTTCCAGGTGAGGTGTTGGGCTTCGTGTTACAAGAGCTCCCTCTGGTGGCTGGAGTTGGTACTCTGCCCTCAAAGCTCTGAACTAGACTTGTGTTCAGTGTTCAGAAAGAAGTGATGGCAACTTGCAGTCTCTGGGATGAGGAAGTCAACTGCAAAATGCAGATGTACTAGAAGAGCTCTTCCCTTGTAAAAAGTCCTTAGATATGGTTGTCAATCCATCCAAAGGCCAATCTGTCTTGGTAGGGATTCCATTTTTAATATCAGGTCAGCCACCAGTTCCAGACATCACCCACATTGGCACCCTGTGACCTTCAGCCTCATGTAGGGAAGGTACAGTGAGCACTCAGCAGTTCTCAGGAGCAGTACTGCAAGGCATTTTCAGCAACCACTCTGCCCCTAGGTCTTCCTCTGTGGCGTTAGAAACCCTGGGAGACGCACAAGGGCTTGAGAAGTTACGGAGTCTAACTCTTGGGCTGCCGGAAGAGATCTGTGAGATCCCAGAGGGAAGGAGTTGTCTCAGATCATAGGGAAGAAGAGCCAGATGTGGAATATAAATGTCTTAGTTTTCAGTCACCATAATAACTTCACTAGAGAGCTTATCGTTAGTGTGAGAGTTTGCGGTGTGTACAAAGGGCCTTTTAGAAGCTGATTCCTGATATTTATTTTTGTTGTTGTTTTTCCATATGGCCCCATGAGTGAGCACTTTTCTTTCTAGGCACATTTTGGCAGTGTGGTCCTTGGCTCTGATCATGGCATCGGTATAGTGTCACATAAGTTGGGACGCTGCTTTTGCACTGACTTGTGAATTGCCAGGAGTCTTTGCACTAGAACACTCATAAACATCAGAAGTTTGGGGGCTTAGAAGCAATAGCAAATGTCCACTTCCTTGAGTGAGGGGCAATGTGGATAATCCCTATTGTGGCAGCTTTTTTTCTTTAGGCCACTAACCAGCTCCCGAATCATAACATGGAGAGTTATTATTAGTTTTGAATGTGAGGTGGCACTCACTTAGCTCTTTTCTTGCTAGCTCTTATAGCGTGACCTGTTTCTCTTAATCTACCGTTTGCCTAATGGCTTTTCACCTTTTCTTTCTTTACATTTTACTCGTCTGTCTGCTGGCTGGTGGCTCCCTCTTCTCTCCTTTTCTCCTCTTCTCATCCCTCCTCTTGAGCCTAGATTCCTCTGCCCGGCACCCAGACCCATTCTCTCCTGCCGAGCTATTGACCAATCAGGTGCCTTAGGCAGGCAAGGTGAAGCAGGAACACATCTTTACTTAATTAAGCACATATCCTTACATGGTTAAACAAATGCAGCAAAAACAAATGTAACACACCTTTACATAGTTAAAATTATACTGTATAGCATCTCATCCTCTCCCTTTCGTTCCCTAAGGAAAATTCATGTGTCACTCTATGTCAGACACATTCCCTGTAAAAATATCATTGATGTGCTTGCATGAAAGTAGATGGCGGGGCTGGAGAGATGGCTCAGAGGTTAAGAGCACTGACTGTTCTTCCAGAGGACCTGAGTTCAATTCCCAGCAAAACCACATGGTGGCTCACAACCATCTATGATGAGGTCTGGTGCCCTCTTCTGTAAAACTGTATGCATAATAAATAAGTAAATCTTTAAAAAAAGAAAAAAAAGAAAAAAAAAAAAGAAAGTAGATGGCAGAGATCAGTCATGGCAGATAGCAGCATGATACAATCAAGCAAATATGTGGAGCACAAGACTGCTTCATTAGCATACACTGCCCTGGTACTCTGTTTTAAGTAAGAGTATAAGCTAAAACAATGGCAAAAAGCCTATCTATGAGAATGACAAGTCGGTTATAATGATTTTCAAAATCAGGCATTACATACGGTTGACTTGCTCTACTTGAGGAGCCTTGCAGTAGTACACATAGTAGGTTTATTTACACTGATATCACTGCAAACGTGTGACTAATGGAACCATACTGATGTCTCTAGACCATATGAATTTTTCAGGTACACGGAATCTTATATGACCATATTCATGTAGCTGTATATATGCATGCAAGCATTCCACCAGTAAATGAAATTCAGTAAACATTTATGACATGCTTCCTGTAAATTTGTTTCTTTGCTTTATTGTAAATTTGTTGCTTGCTTGGTTTTTGAATGTTCTTTATTTATTGAGACCAAGTCTCCCAGTGTAGCCCTGGCCAGAGCTTGCTGTGTAAACTAGGCTAGCCTCAGACTTGAAGCAATCCACCTGTTTCTGCCACGCAAGTGCTGGGATTGCAAGTTTGTATCCCTCTTCCCAGCTTTACACTGTACTTGAATATAAGCGCTGCTGTCATGAGGACGAGGACATGTGTGGATATATATCACACATTTAATAAAACCTGAATACTGGGGAGAGAACACCCAGTCAAATCCTAGGCAGACAGCTCAGGAAATTCTTAAACCTTGAATACAAAGATAAACAGCTGAATCAGTCACACACACCTTTAATCTCAGCACAGGGAGAGCAGAGTGGTGACCTCCACCCTTGATCCCATAACTCCAGAGACAGAACTTCTGTTTTTGTGAGTTCAAGGCTACACGCCACGCCAGTAATCCTAACCTGGATGGGATAGGGTGTATAAGGGCTGTAGAAACCCAGAGAGAACAGAAGCAACTGGGAGAAGAGATTGGCAACCAGGAGCAAGCCTGAGGAAGCTGACTGTAGTGCTTTCTCTCTCTGATATTCAGGTTTTATTAAATATGTAATATATATCCATAGACATGATAAAAATACTGAGTGAAAAGTCATGACATTGTAATGGATTTAGATACGTGTCACTCACCTGACATCCAGAAAGGGTTATGGTTTTCAAAACTGCATTTAAACACCAACCACTATGGTATGAGCCAGCCTGTGGTGATTTGAATGAACTCCCCCAACACACACACACACACACACACACACACACACACACACACACACACAAAGGATCATATATCTGCATGCTTAGTCCCTAGTTGATGAACAGGGACTCTCTCTGTCTCTCTCTCTCTGCTGTCTGCTTGCTGCATGGGGATCAGTATGTAAAGCTTCTTTAGCACCATTCCTGTCTCTGAGCTACCACACTCACCAGCATGGACTTACCCTCCGAAACTATAAGCGACCCCACCACCACCACCAATGAAAAGCTTTCTTTTATGACAGCTGCCTTGGTCATGGTGTCTCTTCACAGCAATAGAACAGTCACTAAGACACCAGCCATGTCCTAAGTGATTCCTGTATGTCATTTCAACCAATGCAGGGGCTTCAGGAGGTAGGTCCTGTTATCATCCCATTATACAGGTGAAGGCAAGTACAGAAATGAAACACCCTGCTCCAGGAGCATTCCTGGCAAGTGGCAGAGGTCAGGTGCAGGCCCAAGCAGTCCCCCCACAGTCTGGCCCAGATGCTAGTCACTGCAAAACAGTCTCCCATTGTTAGCAATCACCAGCCTAAGACCCTTTCTCTCTATCTGGCCTGACGTCACAGGTAGGTAGCAAAAGAGAAGCTCTTGAGTGCTGGTCTTTGGATGTCCCTGATCTGACAGCAAAGAGAGGCAGCAGTAGGTGGTGCCCTCTTGTGTAGGTTAGGGTGCTACATCTATAAGGGGTCTAGCTCTTATATAGACCAGGAAGTCAAGATTCCTGAAGACTCCTCCCAGGCTCCACCATCAGCACCAGCTCAACACCATCTCCCTGCCCTGGCTGATCTTGTGCTGTTCTTCAGCTCTCTGCCTAATGTTGCTCAGGGAGAAGCAGCACAGCAAAGCGTTTCTCTGCATGGAGCAGCCTGCTTACATAGTCAGAGTGTCTGCACCAATCACAGCCCTGCCTCTCTGCCAGTCACAACAGTCCCTCTGTCGGGCCACCAAAGGAGGTGCTCCCTCTCTGGCCTAGGTGAAATGGTTTCAGGGTCATTTGGAGTTCGCTGAGGCTTGGGGTAGCAAAGCTCCAACAGCTGCAGTTTAAGAAACCAAATAGCACCAACCCTCCAGTGTCTGCTTATTTACTGGGAAATGAACACCAGGAGTGCTTACAAGAAACTTGACATTGATGCTAAGAATGATTCTAACAGGCTTAATAGTATATAATCCCTGCTATTTACCAAAGGGAGGAGTGTGTTCCCCTTCTCTGTCTAGCTGGGTGTCCTAGTTAGGGTGACTATTGCCATGATGAAACACCATGACCAAAATCAATAGGATTTCACTCACAGTTCTCTACCTTAGCAGTCCATCAAAAGTAGTAAGAACAGGAATTCAAGCAGGGCAGAGACCCGGACTGATGCAGAGGCCATGGAGGGGTGCTGCTTACTGGCTTGCTCACCATGGTTTGCTCAGCCTGCTTTCTTATAGAACCCACTAGCCCAGGGATAGCACCACCTACCATGGACTGGACCCTCTCCATTGCTAATGAAGAAATAGGCCCTACAGCAAGATCTTACAAGGCATCTTCCTACTGGAGGTTCCAACCTTTCAAATAACTCTAGCTTGTGTCAAGATAACACTCACTAGCACATAGGGGTCTCAGCTACTGTGAGACCCCCTCCCCCATCTATGGCCAATTTTCTATTCACAAAATAAAAATGTTACTGTTTTTATAAAATAAAAATGTTACATCATGCCTGTTTTTTTTTTTTGTTTGTTTGGTTTTTTGGTAGGTCTTTAAATAGATGGTAAGAGAAACCAAATATGTTTATATTTGTTTGCTAGTTATAATTTAGACTGTTCTGTTTTAAAATCAGGAATAATGATGTATCAGTAACACAATACTGACCTTGAGAAAGATAGCAAATTCAAGGCCAGCCTGGATTACAAAGTAAATACAAACTATTTTGTTGTAAATGATTTCTGGCCCCGTTTGGGCCAGAGGTCCGACCTGCCCACAGCGGCTTTTATCCCCCCAAAATGACTCAGATGCTTATATTAATTTCATCTAGTTTGGTCTATGTCTCAGGCGCATGACTAGCTAGCTCTTTCATCTTAATTCAACCCATTTCCATTAATCTACCTGCCACAAGGCCGTGGCCCAATGGCCCGTACCTGTATTCCTACAGGCTGCTCCTTGGACGGCTGGATGGAGTCTGTCTGACTCGGTCCTCCTTCTACCTCTCTCTGCTCTGATCCCTCCACCCACTTCTACGGTGCTCTACACAGACCGCAACAGCTCTTAATTTACAAAATTGCATACAGAGAACAGTCCCACCACACCATTTTTTTAAGTAATATTGAAATATTTTAAATGTCTATTGTACCTACTAGAGAGAGAAATGGGAACATCAGAGCATTGGAAGTAAGGCAGCAGCCAGACACTGCAGCCACCGAGCCACACGTCATACCAGTTACCCCATCTCGTGTTTGGGTTTAAGGTGAATGATGTTCTAGGGTTCTTTCAGTCACTTGCCTGAAATGTTAGTGCTATGGCTATTTAGTCACCGGTGATTCTCCTCACAGCCTGGTTACCACAGGGGAAGCCAGGAGCCTGACAGTGGAGCCAGAGACAGAGCATTCAGACCAACTCAACTTGCTGTTTCAAGTTCAAAGACCCCTGAAGGGAACAGTTGTGTCTAGACCTCCACAAACAGCTAAATCTATATGACAACAACACTCGATTTTTCTGACCCCCCACTTGGCAATGAACTAACAGGAAAAAAATCTGGGACCAGTGAGGTAGCTCAGCAAATCAAATCTCCTCTAAGCCTGGCAGCCTACTTTGTACCCTGGACCCCACATGGTAGAAAGAGAGACGTGATCCCTACGAATTGTCCAGTGACCTGAATATATTCAGTGTAGTGTGGATGCGCGCGCGCGCGTGCACACACACACACACACACACACACACACACTCAATCAATCAATGTAAAAGGGAAAAAGCTAAACAAATCCCAGAGCTCTAAAGACTTGCTGTCATAAATTGGCCCCTCTTCAGCCTCAGCTCCTACCTTGTCTTTGCTTGTTTGTTTTGGTTTTAAGCCAATGTCTCACTATGTGATGCTGGGCTGTGGCCCTCCTGCCCCCACCTCTGCCACCTGAGTGCCAAGATTATAAGTGCCTCCACACCTGGCTGACACACCTGATGCTAAGCCTAGGTGGGCTCCAGCATCCATTCCAAACCCCCTTTTCTGGCCTTTGGAGACTATTGTACTTCCCGCTGTGGCACCCCTTCCCTGCTGTCCTAGCTAGGGTGTTTATTGCTGTGATGAAACGCCATGGCCAGGGGCATCTTGGGAATGAAAGGGTCCATTCGCCTTATACTTCCACATCATCATAGTCCATCACTGAAGGAAGTCAGGCAGGGATCCATGAAGAACAGAAGCCTGAAGGCAGGAGCTGATGCAGAGGCCATAGAGGGATGCTGCTTACTGGCTTGTTCCTCACGACTTGCTCATCTAACTTTCTTATAGAATCCAGGACTACCAACCTAGGGTACCACTCACAATGGGCTGGGCCCTTTCATATCCATCACTAATAAAGAAAATGCTCTGCAGGATTGTCTGCAGCCTGGTTGTATGGAGGCATTTTCTCAGTCGAGGCTCCCTCCTCTCAGATGACTAACTCTAGCTTGTGTCAAGTAGGCAAAAGCAGCAAGCACACCTTCTCTCATCCTTTCCTCAAGAAACTGGAGCACGCCGTTCCCAAATCAACAACAGCACCTAGACAACAAACAAGGAAGGTCAGGCAGTCGAAATGCCCATGCCAACTTCAGTGAAGTTCACAAGGAAAAGCATATAGTTGAAGAGGATTCTGAACTGTTCTGGAGGCTCAGGGAGGTAGGCAGAACCGTGTTTTCCATGCAGTAGTGAAGTTACAGAGGTACATTTCGATTCTTGTCTTACAGCTCTGTTCTGCGTGTGACATCACTGAAAGCTTCAGTCACCAGGATCTTCCCCTTGTCTCATTCTCAAGGATATTCCAATCCACTCCAGGCTTCCCTTTGCACCTGCACCTTCAGTGTTCTGGAGAAGACTGCCCACAGCCCTGTGTATTCTACAGATGCTTTCCAGATGCTGTTGGCTTCTCTCCTTGTCTCACCCACAACACAAATGCTGCCTCTTTCTGGATCTGTACAGCCCAAGCATCAGCACCACTGCTCCAATCACTCATTAAACATCTCTGTCTACATAGCCCATAGGTCTTGAAAATGCAGCCTGTCTAAGATGAAATGTCCTGGCTCACATATAGGGCTGCCTTTCAGTCCCCTTTCTGCCTAATGCTTTAATGATATAATATATCCAATTACACCCAAGCAGAAACAAAGGTGCCAGCCTACACTTTCTTCTCCCTCAGCTGCTATACCAGGCAATCCCCAAGTCCTATTAGTTTCACCTCCTAAACATCTCTCAAATCTCTTCTCACCTGGACAACTCCACATTGGCACACCGTGGACCACCTTAGCCTCTTAGCCTAGTCCTGTGCTTAAAGTACAAATATGCTCTGTTTAAAACACTCGTCATCTGAGGGCTGGAGAGTTGGCTTTGTAGTAAGAGCACTTGCTGCTCTGAGAGGTAGGTTCAGTTCCCAGCACACACACGGCAGCTCACTACCATCCATAACTCCAGTCTCAGGAATTCAATACCTTATTCTGGCCTCCACATACACTACGCACATGTGATGCACACATCCAGGCAAAACACTTATACACACAAAATTAAAATAAGTAAGTCTTAAAAATAAACTAAAACACCAATCTGAGGCTGAATGTGTTGGTACATCTTCCCAGCACTCAGGAGGCTGTGCCTGGGGGATCACAAACATGAGACAAACTCACACTATGCAGTGATATCCAGACTCAGAATTAATGAAGTAATAGCCAGATCTGGGACAAAAGAGATGGTCCAGTGCATAACGAGTGCCATACAAACACAAAGCTTAGATTTGAGTGCCCACCCCATGTAAAAGCTGGGCATGACCACACACATCGGTAACCCCGTTATTGGAGACAGGCAGAGAAGACCTTGCTTGCCTACTAGCCTAGCTGAAAGGAGAGCTCCCTCCCAGTTCAGCTAGGGGATATGGCAAAGAACTTTAGAGCAGAACAAAGGCCTCTACACCCATGCCTTTAACACACATACACTAGATATATGTGTTATACACTAGATAGATAGACAGACAGACAGACAGACAGACAGATAGATAGATAGGTGGGTAGATAGGGAGGGAGGAAGGCAGGGAAGGAAAGAGGGAGGGAGGGAGGGAGGGAGGGAAATAGGTAGGTAGCCCTTGTGTGGTGGTATGGGTGTATAGATTCATGGTCTCAGCTTTTCAGAAAGCTAAGTCAGAGGGATAGAAAGTTCAAAGCCTGTCTGGACTACAGTGTAAGTTCAAGGCCAATTTAGGCAACTTAAGGAGATCTTGTCTCAAAATAAAAAGTTGAAAAAAGTCTAAGAGGTATAAAAAACCTTTGCCTAGTATAATCCCAAGAGCCACAAAATGAATTAATCAATTAATTAAAAGAAACACCCGTATTGGATACTCTTCCCTGCCAATTTGATTGGCTCACCTAGTAGATTGAGGTACACCCCTAGGTGCGTCTCTGAGGCAATCCAGGGAGTATTGCCTGAGAAAAAACCTATCCACATTCAGGGTGGGGGCTTAGATGGAATAAAAGAAGAAATGTGTGTAAGCATTTACAGCTTATAGTGAGTTCTAGGTCACTCAGGGCAACAGAATGAGACCACAGACAGATGGACAAATCTGACAAAATGATTTAAAAGAAAATGTAGAAAAAATAGTGTGATGGGGTACTAGAGTTCAAGAGGGGAACTTTCTGTATGAATGCATATTAACTTCATCATATACCAAAAGTCTAGAAAAATAAGATCTAATACTAGCAGTTACCTGTTGGGAAGAAAAGTACAGATGTGAGAAGTGGGTTCCTCACCACATGGGTTATAAGACTATATTGTGTTTATTTTTGCAGGATTTAGTTTTTTTGAGATAGTTTCATGTAGCCTAGGATAGCCTCAGACTCACTAGGTAGACAAGAATGGCCGTGGATTCTTCCTAGTGCTCCCAACCTCACATCCTGAGTGCTTGGGTTCCACATGTGTACCAATCATGCCTGGCAGCATCACTATGCTCATCACATCATTATGTTCACACAAAATTAAATAAGTGTAAAATGACATTATTACCTGCCAGACTGCATCACAGCATCAAGAGGGAAGGCCAGCGAAGCAGCGCAGAGGCACGTGCTACTCTTGTGAGGCATAATCCATAATGACATTTTTATTATGAAGCTGCTGTTCTGTGGTAGTGTTAATTATAAAGACAAATGTGTCACATACTGTCTTCCCCCAGGCTGAACCTCCCTCCATCATACCTACTAGGGGAGTTCCAAGCTTGCTTTCCTAAAGAAGAGAAGTGACAGCCGAACTGACATAATGTCACACCTGCTTCTAACACAGAGGTTCCCATATTTGAGCCCTCCGACACCCAAACACCACAGTCAATCACGCACATGGGGATTAGTGATCTTCCTCCACTAACTCTGGCATCCTCATGGGAACCCCAAGGCTGTAAATCTGAGCAGCAAGCCAACAGCATGCTCCACATAGACACCAGATGATGAACCATGAGAACTTGACAATCTCTGTCAACAATGATGTTTCTGCTTCTCATTCTTTGTTCCCTTCACCAATATTTCCAAGAGTCAGGGACTTATGGGAAAGAACTTTAAGGTTTTCTTTTGGAGTGCAATGCCTGAGCACTGTCCACAGCCAGAGGATCCTGAGGTTAAGAATTCTGCAGGAAGCCCCTACCAATTGAAGTCATAGCTGAAGAGATCTTCAGGAACTGGTTAAATACAGTGTTCAGTAGACTTATTCATTCAACACGTATTTAATGAATGCCAAGTAAGTGCCAGGCACTGTCCTAGATAAACAATATGTTGGGACCTATTCTCCAAAAGGAAAATTTTAATTCTGATTTAAAGCATTTGACAGTTGCCAATACATAAATCCTCCCATCACAACCAGTGCCTGGCTACCTGATCATGGAGAATGTGGAGCTGGGAAGAGATGTGAACAAATGGTTGCTACAAATCAGTACAAGCTGTATCTAATACACCACTGCACACCAACAACATACAGACAGACCATATTCATCAGCTCTTAGTAGTTTCTATCACATGATAACTAACTTATTTGCTAATTTTCTCACTACTGTGGCAAAATTCCTACTGTACAGAACTTATAGGAAGATCTTTGTGGTCATGATCTCCCTGGTTCCTTAGTCAAAACACCAGTGTTGAGGTGTGTACAGAGAAGGCTCTTCACCCTCTGGCAGGCAGGAAGCTAGGAGAGGAAAGAAGAAATCAGGACCAGACACATCTCCAGTGAAGCCCTACTGTGTCGAGTTTCCAAGATCTGTCAGGAAAGGCGAGGAGGAGGAGAGGGAGAGATGGATGGAAGAGGAAATGAGGAGAGATGGATGATAAACTGGGAATAATCTTAGCTGTTCCTGGGGCATAGAATTTAAACAGAGACAAATGAAGACAAGAAGTGCTATCACAGAAAGCAGGAAACACACAAAGAAAGAGGCACACCAGCCGAGCTGCTGGGACAAAGGCATTGCCCGGCCACATGCATCTCTGACTGTGAGCAGGAGTTTGAGATTTATTCAAATGCACCAGAGAGGCCTTAAATCTTGATTTCCACCATCTGTTAAGAGTGTGTAAAAAGTTTCTTTCTATTTCCTTATCCTTATTCTCTGTATTTTTTTTTTACTTTTCCCCTATGTTATGTCTTTTTTCTTTTTATTATTCCTTTCATTTACTTGTGTCTTAGTTAGGGTTTCTATTGCTGTGAAGAGACATCATGACCACAGCAACTCTTATAAAGGAAAGCATTTAACTGGAAACTTGTTTCCAGGTCAAAAAGCTTAGGCTATTTGTAAGCATGGCAGGAAGCATAGTGGCATCCAGGCAGACATTTGCTAGAGAAGAAGCTGAGAGTTCTACATCTGTATCTGAAGACAGCAGGAAGAGAGACTGACACTGGGCCTGGCTTGAGCACCTACAACCTCAAAGCCCACCCTCAGTGACACACTTCCTCCAACAAGGCCACACCCACTCCAACAAGGCCACACCCCCTAATAGTGCCACTCCCTATGAACCTATGGGGGGCATTTTTTATTCAAACCACCACAACTGGTTTATTCTTGTGGTTCTTAAGATAGAACCAAGGCCTTGCACATGTGAGGTAAACACATTCTCCCTGCTCTGAGGAATATCTCCAGATCTCTTTTATATGTTAAGTAGAATCACATTATATTTTTTCAAAGCATATTTTACTTTTTATTTTTATATGCCTATCTAATGCTGTGTATGTATATTTTTCATATTAGGCATTTTTCTTTCTTCCTATATCCCATGTTCCTTCCCTTTTTCAGTAGTTTTTAAATTTTTTCTCTTATTAGGAAGCTGAAAGGGTGGTTCAGTAGGTAAAAATGCCTTCTCTGTAAGCATGGAGGACCTGAGTTCGAATCACCCACGTCCAAATAAAAAGCAAGGTGCAGATGCAAGCATAGACATTGTCTCTCTAATCACAATATCTGGAAAGGGGAAACTACTTGAGTGTCCTTCAACTGACACGTGGGAATGAAATGTGGTATACGTACACAATGGAAAACTATTCCACTGCGAAGGTGTCCCAGACCCAGATAGACAAATGTGGTATACGTACACAATGGAATACTGTTCTGCTGCGAAGGTGTCCCAGACCCAGATAGACAAATGTGGTATACATACACAATGGAATACTATTCCGCTGTGAAGATGTCCCAGACCCAGATAGACAAATGTGGTATACGTACACAATGGAATACTGTTCTGCTGCGAAGGTGTCCCAGACCCAGATAGACAAATGTGGTATACGTACACAATGGAATACTGTTCTGCTGTGAAGGTGTCCCAGACCCAGATAGACAAATGTTGCCTCTCTCTCATCTTCAGTCCCAGATCCAAGTTTTTACATGTGACTATATAACCTGGAGTAACTGAGAAACCAAAAAGGTAAAGGGGAACCATTTGGGGTTGGGGGATGATATAAAGGAGAATAGCAGGGATTTGAAGGGGAAATGGAAAAAATGGGGGAAAGGCTTTAGCTAGGGAAGAAGAAGACGGAGGGAGGAGGGTAAACCAACAGTATGTATGTCTGAAAATGTCATAAGAAATCATATTACCGGGCTGGAGAGATGGCTCAGCGGTTAAGAGCACCGTCTGCTCTTCCAGAGGACCTGGGTTCGATTCCCAGCACCCACATGGCAGCTAACAACTGTCTGTAGTTCAGGCAAACACCAAGGCAAATAAATAAATAAATAAATAAGTGTTTTAAAAAAAGAAATCATATTACCTATCTACCTAAAATTACATAATATATACATATATATGTCTATGTATACATACAAATATTATTTAAATGAAAAATTTCCTATCTGAGCTGACAACGCTCCCCTCAAAAGCCATAAATTGCCTAACGGAAACACTAACACCAGGTATAAAAAGCCCCCTTTTGATATGTTGGTCAGAGTTGTCCAAGAAATTCCCAAGACATTATGGACTATTTCAGCTTCCATTGGTTGACTCCCAGAGGTGGAAGGTAAGTCTCTGTTGCTGAGGATATCATGCACTTTGAACACAGGACCCAGAGGATCTGACTTGGATCTGACCTGAAAGTCACAGAACCAGGAAGTGCCACACAAGCTTCCAAGAAAGAGAAGCAACCAGCTGTCCCATCCAGCTGTTGTACTTATGAACTAAAACAACTAGCATGGCAGGAAACCCCTGAGGGTGCAGTAATAGCCTGTATACCCGGTTGGTAATCATCAGCTCTCTGATTAGAGTTAAGGCCTGTTCAATAAGAGGTAAACTGTGCCTAGTACTAGCAACCTCGTCAACTATCTGGAGCTAGAGAAGCTTGGATCTTGGAGGGGAACCTTCAGCCACAGTTTACAAAGCCAGCATAACCCCTATGGATATTCTAAATATCTGTCCTTACCCACACATAAGTGTAGTCCTCCCCCATCAAAGAGACTTCTCTCTGCCCTAGACTGAGACTATTACAGAAAACCACAACCAATAAAATTCAGGGAAACCTTGTGGATCTCAGTCCCAAAGGTTATATCTGAAATACAATTCCTGTACCTGAGGCTCGGAGAACACTGTGGCAGAGGAAGCAGAGAGGTAGTAAGAGCCAGTAAGTCTGCTGTGAGATTATGCCCCCTAGAAATATCAGAGAAGATGTATCCATGAAGTCCCACAAATATGGCTGCTTAAACATGACCTGAGCAAGCACCACACCAACATGTCAAAGCTCATAGGGCTCCAACCCTGAACAAGGAACTCCAGGAAACCAAGGAATGTACGGGAAATACAGCCTTCCCTAGGGAAGAGAACACCAACTGGTTATCAAATACCAAATAGTTGTCCCTGAATAAATATACATACAAGTAACATTACATGGACTGATTAAGTTGTATTTATGTATTTAGGAATATATAAATGTGTGTATTCAGAATTAAGGAAAAACAGGCCATGAATATGAGAAAAAGGAGGGGCATACTGGAGAAATTAGAGGAAGGGAGGGAAGAGGAATGCAGGAATGTATGTTATAGTTTCAAAAATAAAACAGTATTTTTTTAAAGCAGGACATGATGCACATAGCATAACCCCAGCATTAGAAGGCGGAGAGAGACACCCCTGCCAGGTCAGTGGGAGACCAAGTCTCATGGCAATGGTGAAGAGGAACAAGAAGAAATCCAAAATCCTGCTCTGGCTTTTACACGCATGCTCACACAATTGCACATTGACATGCATGCAACAACACCCGCACACATGTATACACACAAACACACACACACACATAGGCACACACACACACAGGTAAACACACACACATACAACAAACACTACATTATTACACACAAATCTTTTTATATATTTTCATTTTCTTTCTTACATTTATCTACTTTGATTATGAGTTTCCTTGTTTTGGGGAAGTCTTTTATTATTTTGGTTTGGGAAGAATTTCTTTTCAGAATTGCATGCTTGAAAATAATTCCCATTACTTGCTCTTCTCCTGGTTCAAGGCTTTCTAGAGACTCAGTTTCCCACTGTAATAATGCTAATGAGTAATCTCTGCAAATGCTGGTGACCATGAACTTCATGCACCAAGTAAATTTGCATTCATA
Organism: Sigmodon hispidus; assembly: GCA_004025045.1. Classification (NCBI taxonomy): domain Eukaryota; kingdom Metazoa; phylum Chordata; class Mammalia; order Rodentia; family Cricetidae; genus Sigmodon; species Sigmodon hispidus. Next base: position 106,636 of record PVIH01004991.1, on the reverse strand, counting down.
ATTTTTTTCCTTTTTTATTTTTTAAAAAAGATTTATTTATTTATTTTATCTGTATAGTATTCTGCCTGTATGTCTGCCTGCAGGCCAGAAGAGAACACCAGATCTCATTACAGATGGTTGTGAGCCACCATGTGATTGCCAGGAATTGAACCCAAGACCTCCAGAAGAGCAGTCAGTGCTCTTAACCTCTGAGCCATCTCTCCAGCCCATCCTTCTGTTTATTTTTTAAATTGACTTACAAAGTAATAAATTTCTTTGTGGGGAATGCAGGTAATATTGTTCCATAGGCTAGGGTCCATCAGTGAATGAAAAGGAGCACAGACATTCACAATGTGATCCTCTGGCTATTGCTCCTGATGTCATGTCATTCCTGCCTCGATAGATTGTATCCCCTAGAATTGTGGTCAGAATAAGCTCCTCCCTCCCTTAAGTTGCTTTTGTTAGGTATTTTGTCACAGAAATGAGACAAATAACTAATGTAATGAGTAGCTTAAATATTCCCTTCTCCTCTACAGATAGAACATCTAAACTAAAAATCAACAAGTTAAACTACACTATAGAGAAAACGGCTTAACAGATGTTTATTAAATATTTCACCCAACAGATACAAAACATATATTCTTCTCAAAAGTTTATGGAATCTTCTCTAAAATAGACTACATTGAAGATCACAAAAATTTCTAACAAATACAAAAGAATCAAAGTAACTTCTTTTTTCTTAGCAGTTTTGTATTGATTCTTCCGGAATTTCACATTATGCACTCCAATCCCACTCACCTCCCAATCCCTCCATACCCACCCTTCATCCCTGCATCATGCACCCCCAAAAGAATCCACCCAAATTAATTTAAAAAAAAATAAAAAAGCACCCCCTCCGTCTTTCCAACAACTCTTCATTTATCCTAGTGACATCGGGAGCTGTGGTGTGTCACGCAGTATAGCCTTTAGTCCAATCAATTCCTCCTAAAATATATTCATTGCAATGAGCCTTTCCTTGGTCTTGTTCAAGTCCTCTGGCACACCATCATCCCTGGACGCTCACTGAAACTCCTCCCAAATATCCTGCTGTTATCGAAAGTCATGGAGATCCTGTGGTTATTGCTCAAGATTAGTTCCTTCGTGCACTCCAGCAGGTCATAGATGTGAGGGTTGGCCCAGGATGTAGGTCTGGGTTATAGCTGAGCTGATCTGGAACACTGGGACTGCCCCCCTCAGGCAAGGGGCAGATCCAGCTCTCTGAAGTTCATGCCATTGAGGCCAGGACTCCCTTGCCCATGGTGAGGGGCGGGGCCATTTCTCCTGTGTACAGGGGAGGAAGCTCTCCTGCTGCAGCATTCAGAGAGGGGCAGGGCCAGCTATCCCAGAGCAACTGGGAGTGGGGGAGAAGCTCGGCAGGGCCCTCGGATTTCAATGTGCAAAGTTCTTACGACCTCCTGTGAAAACGCAGGTCATGGGCATCATCACAGAGCCAAGCTGCAGCAGAAACGCAGACTTAGACATGGCCCTTGGCAGTAACTCAGACATGATGTGATGTCACCAGGGCCATGGTGACATTACAGGTCATCCAGATCAGTATGACTCATAGCCCCAGGAGACAGTGCAGACCAACCAGATCAGCATGGCCCCAGCAGTGGCACAGCCCTTGGATACCAACATGGCCACAAGATGCAACCTAGACCCAGGCATTCATGTGGCTTTTGGTGGCACCCCAGGCCGTGGACATAAACATAGACCCACACATTGTCCCCATCATCAGCCCAGGCTCAGTTGTCACCTTGGCCTCAGGTGACAGCACAGGGCATTCAGACTAGCCTGGTTTCAGTGGTAGCATGACCCTCAGACACCAACATGGCCCCAAGTAGTAGCCTAGACCCCTGGCAACAGCATGGACTTCAATGGTATCAGGAGCCACCACAGACGTCAGCACAGATGTGGCCCTTGGCTGCAGTCTGGGGCTACACATGATCATGGCACCTGTGGAAGTGTAAGCCACTCAGATCTGTATGTCTCTGGCTGCAGCATGACCCTCAGATGACCAGCATGACCTGGTCTCAAGTGACAGCCCAGATCCCGGGTATTTCCACAGACTTCAGTGGTATCAGGAATTATGCATATCATCCCAGACCCTGGCTGTAGTAGGGCCATGGACCCAGATATTGACTTATGCAGGGCAGGACTCAGATGTCACCATGGCCCTGGGTGGCAGCACAGGCCACCCAGGTTAACATGGCCCTGGTGGTAGTGTGACCCTCAGACACCAAGGTGGACTCAAGTGTTTGACCAGACTCCAGTCATCCATATGGATTCCAGTGGTTACTGAAGCCATGGACATCAACACAGGCCCTGGCTGTGGTAGGGCTATGGACCCAGACATGGCCCCCTGCACCAGCTTCGGCCCAATGTCGTCATGTCCTCTGGTGGCAGCAGAGGCACCCAGATCAACATGGCACTGGTGGCTGTTGTAGAATATTATTTTAAGATGTGTTACTTTTGTTCATGCTGAGGTACGTTTGTTTAACTCAGCAAAGCTTTGTTACTTGCCTGACGATCTAATAAAGAGCTGTATGTCCAATAGTAAGGCAAGAGAGAGAAATACATGGGGCTGGAAAGTGGAGAGTATAAATAGAAGAAGAAATCTGGGAGGAGAAGGAGAAGGAGCCAGAGAAGGAGGAGGACTCGGGTCCAGCCACTCAGGTACACAGCAAGTCACGAAATAAGAGTGAGATTTATAGAAGAGAACAGGAAAAGCCCAGAGGCAAAGGGTAGATGGGATAATTCAAGTTACAGAAAGCTGGCAAGAAAAAAGCCAAGCTAACCTACAAACCTGTTTCTGTGTGTGTATGTGATTTATTCGGAAGTTAGGTGCAGGCCCCCAAAGGAGTCAAAGTAAAAGAACAACAATAGGTACAGCATGGCCCTCCAACACCGAAATGGCCACAGGTGGTAGCCCAGGCGTTCCCGTGATCTGGGTGGCTACATGGGTCAGGGATGTCAACACAAACCCCAGCAGTGGCAGGACTATGGACCTAGGCAGCAAGCTCAGGCCCAGATGCCACAGGTGGCTAACAGGCCACCAGCATCAGCCTGAGCATCTTCAGAACGTCTCATACCACAGCACACAAACGATTCTGCCTCTCTCTTTCTCTTCCATTTCTCCACCATACTGTTGTGGAATGTCACTTTAACTATGTAAAGATGTGTTGCATTTGTTTATGTCGCAGAATATAACTTTATGTAAAGATGTGCTGCTGCTTTATCTTGCCTACTTGAGGCACCTGATGGGTCTAATAAAGAGCTGAATGGTCAATAGATAGGCAGAGAAGGGATAGGTGGGGCTGTGGGCAGAGAGAATAAGCAGGAGGAGGAATCTAGGCTGGAGAGGGGGAGGAAGAGGGGAGGAGGACAGGGTCCAGCCACACCTGGAGGAAGCAGAGAGGTAGGACATATGAAATGAAGGAAAGGTAAAAAGCCCTGGAGCAAACATAGGCAAAGAGAAACGGTTAAATGAAGTTATAAGAGCTCGTAGAACATGCATAAGATAAGGCAGAGCATTTATAAATATTAAGTCTCTGTCTTGATTTGGGGGCTGGTGGTCTCATGTGTGTCTTTCACTTGTCCAAGCCTCATGGCATCAGGCAGGCCTATGGATTCAGTAATTTCTTATATCACATCATGGTAGGATAAAACTAGAAAACAGCAAGAGAAACCACACAAATATTAGAAGCTTGAACAATGCACTCTTAAACGGCCAGTAAATCATCAAAGAGATCAGAATAAAAATTAAATTTTTCTTTGTATCTGTCTCCTCTGTCTGTCTGTCTGTCTGTCTGTCTGTCTGTCTCTGTCTCTGTCTCTGTCTCTGTCTCTCTCTCTCTCTCTCTCTCTCTCTCTCTCTCTCTCTGTGTGTGTGTGTGTGTGTGTGTGTGTGTGTGTGTGTGTGTGTGTATAGCCCTGGCTATCCTGGAACTAGCTATATAGACCAGGTTGTCCCAAACTCACAGAGATCGACCCACCTCTACCTCTTGAGTGTTAAAATTAAAGGTGTTCTTGCTCCCCACCCCCACCCCTGGCCCAAATTAAAACATTTCCAGGCATAACTTAACAGAACACTAAGGGGACCACTAATGCAGCTCTGGGAGGAAGCTTCATAGTTACATTACATTTTTTAAAATTAAAAAGATGCTGGAAAGACGGTTCGGTGACTAAGCGCTTGCTGCTTCTGCAGACAGTTCAGGTTCAATCTGTCTTAGTTAAGGTCTCTATTAGTGCAATAATAAACCGTGACGAAGGCGGCTTGAGACGGAAAAGAGTTTATTTCATCTTATAGCTCTCTGGTCACACTCCATCACTGAGATAAATCAGGGCAGAAACTCAAGGCAGGAAATGAATCAGAAGCCACGGATAAGCACTGTTTACTGGCTTGCTTCTCATGGTTATATACCCACCTGCCCAGGGATGGCGCTGCCCAAGGCCCTTCTGCATCAATCATTAATCAAAAAAATGTCCTACAGACCAATCTTATGGAGGTGTTCAGCTGGTCCCTTTTCTCTGTGACCTGTACTTTTTTTTTTTATTTATTTCTGCAATACTTACTCTTTTCCAGTGTAAACACTCGTGAGAGTGATTCTTATAACACAGTCAATATTAGGCTGTCTCAAAATCTCCTCCACCAAGGAAATTAGCCCATTACTTTTTAAATTTGTCCTTGAGAAAGTTCTTAAGACAGGTCAGAAAATAGCCACATTCTTTGTCAAAATATCACAGAACAGTCTCCAGCCCAATAGCTGATATGGTTCCCTCTGAAACCTCAGGAACTGAACCTCCACATGCTCTCCACTGCCTTCCAAGCTCCTGCCAGCACGGTTTGTTAAGCCGGATATGTCTCGCAACACTGATTGATCTTGCCAAAAAGACACCCCTAAACAATAATCCCCAAGACTCATACTAAGAAACTGCACGACAACCAACTTCAAATAAATAACCTACTGAGAGGTGATACAAACGTGTTTATCTATTGTGATGATAGATAATCTATAGGGGAAGAGACTTTAAAATCATCAGAATAGGATAATGATGCTCCCAGAAGCCAAAAGTTTTAAATATAAAATCCAGTGTCAGGTTTGATATAGTCCCCAGTGACTTGTATGTCATGGAAGCCTCAGAGGCCCCCTCCAAACCATTATTCTTGGTTACCTAACAAAACTAGATGGTAAAATCATATTGTTGAAGATGCCATATACTTTGGTTGCAAAACATTGGGAAATAAAGCTGTAACCAAGATGAATGCTTCCTTACTATTGGCAAGCTTTAATAGTGTCAAGGAGTGCTATATAGTCCCCTGCAGGGGGAAAAAGTCATTTATAGTAGTGCCCCATGGTGGACACTGAATAATGCATTATATCATGTGCCCACTGGTACAATAGTGGCATGATTGTTGTAGGAATAACCAAAAGCTTCCTACTTTTTATTGATCCTTTTAATTTTTATTTTTAATTTTTTCTAAAATATAGTTTTCTAGCTTATTTATTTTTATTACTTCCTTTATTTTTTAGATTATAAATGTATTATTTTCCCTTTCCTTTTTTCCCTATAAACCCTCCCAAATACCCCTCCTTGCTCACTTTCAGATTTATTGCCTTTTAAAAATTCTTAAATGTGTGCATGCATGTAAATGCAAATATACTTCTAAATGTATAAATGGCCTTTGCTCAGTCTTATATTACTTGTATGTATGTTTTGAGGGATGACCATTTGGTATTGGATAACCAATTGCTGCGTTTTCTCCTGTTCTCAGCATCCCTTAGTTTCCTGAGGCTCTTTGTGTAATGTTTAGGTCTCTTGGGCTTTTCCCCTCCACATTAACATGTCTGTTGTTCTTGTTCAGCTCATGCTTAGGCAATATGTTGGAGAGATTCTATGGATGTTGTTGGTTTTACATGTGAAAAGAGACACACACACACTCTCACACTGCCAAGGTCACACGAGGGTTTATTTAAGAGAGTTCTCAGGCGGGTACAGAAACAGAAGCAGGACAGAAGGAGAGGAAAAGAGAGCGACCAAAACATGGCGTCTCTTTTTAAGAGAAGGGGGGTGCATGGGCTTACGTAGTCACATTTAGGGCGTGCCTCCGTATGCATCCAGGGAGGTGCTTCTGTAGCAGTGCCCCGGCAAGGGTTTATGCAGCCATGCCCAGGGGCGTGCCTCCATATGAGGTGCATCCCACAGGAGCTATGTTGGCTCAACCACGTGGAGTGCCAGGGATACTTACAGATGTAGCTTCTGACATTCCTAGCAGACACAATCTCACAACAAAACTCCTTGATCCTGTCACTGTTATTTATACTCTTGTCTCCTCTTCTACGGTGACCCCTGATTCTTAAGTGTGGGGGTTGTGTTTTAGATGTATACATTGGGACTGGGCTCTAAAACTTTGTTTTGATTGCAGTTTTCTGTAATGATCTCCATGTGGTGCAATATGAAGCTTCTTCCTTGATGGGGGTCTGTGAGGACTACATTTATTGGTAGGTATAAGAAAAAATATTTAGGGGCTGGAGAGATGGCTCAGCGGTTAAGAGCACTGACTGCTCTTCCAGAGGACCCGGGTTCGATTCCCAGCACCCACATGGCAGCTCACAACTGTCTGTAGTTCCAGCTCCCAGTTCCAGGCAAACACCAAGGCAAATAAATAAAGTTTATTTTTAAAAAAAAAAAAAAAAAAAAAAGAAAAAATATTTAGAATGTAGTTAGAAATTATGCTAGTTTAACTTTATTTTTATTTTATTTTATTTATTTATTTATTTGCCTTGGTGTTTGCCTGGAACTGGAACTACAGACAGTTGTTAGCTGCCATGTGGGTGCTGGGAATTGAACCCCGGTCCTCTGGAAGAGCAGACCATGCTCCCAACCGCTGAGCCATCTCTCCAGCCCCGAAATTATGCTAGTTTAATAAAGTAATGGTTATAGGCTCTCTTCCAAGGTCCATGACTTCTCTAGATTTCTGTAATTGGCCTGATTTTCAGTACCAGACATGATTTCTCTCTAATTGAGCAGTGTCTTAGTCTTAGTTAGGGTGGGGTTTTTTTTTGGTTTGGGTTTTTTTGTTTGTTTGTTTGTTTGTTTGTTTGTTTTATTGCTGTGAAGAGGCACCATGAACCAGGGCAACTCTTACAAAGGAAGCATTTAATAGAAGTGGTAGCTTACAGTTTCAGGGGTTCAGCCCATTATCATCATGATGGGGAACGTGGTGCAGTAGGCAGATGTGGTGCTGGCTATATCTTGACCAGATGGCAGCCAGAAGTCAATTGACTGTCACACTGAGACAAGATTGAGAAAAGAGACCTCAAAGCCCACCCCCACAGTGAACACTTCCTCCAAGGCCACACTTACTACAAGGCCACACCTCCAAATAATACCACTCCCTTTGGGGGCCTTTTTTTATTTTTCAAACCACCACAAGCAGATCTAAAGTCCAATTAGAGAGCTGTTGGTTACCACCAAGGTGTGTGCACCACTACGGCACCCTCAGTGTCACTCTGCCATGCTGGTGATTATTTTGGTTCATAGGTGTCAGAGATGTATGGGACTGTCGGTTGCTTCCCTCCTCTGGAAGTTTGGATGGTACCTTCTGTTACCATGGAAACTAGTCCTCATGGAGGAGGCTTTCACAGTACTCAACTGCTTTCAAATTGGAATTTAAGTCTACTCCACAAAAGAAATTCATATCTTATACTTCAAAGCGGCTCAAAAGTCCATCACTGGAGAGGCCATAGGACTAGAGAGGAACATACTACTGTCACTTTGTTAAATAGATATGCTGTCAAACTACCTTCTAAATATTTATGTTTATGCCCATAAATTGGTTCTGCCCCAGCCTTGGTCAGGGAAGCTTCTTTTTACAGTGAGCAACAGTAAATGCAGAAACCCATAACCAGTCAAAGTGCCAAGAATAATTCATAGCAATATGGATGTCCCTTATTGGGCTGAATATTGGTTGTTCAGCCCAATAAGGGACATCCATATTGCTATGGAGATCCAGGAAACATAGAAGATGAGGCATAAAAATGCAAAAGCCAGAGCTAGTGGAGGAATGCTATGAGACAAGGTCTTCTAGATATGGATGGCTGTAACATGGGCAGCAGTTTTAGTACGTGTTCAAGACATTGGGCCCTTCACTATCTCATCATGAATGAGGAGGGGCTCAGGAAGCCCAGCCCTAGTGAAGAATGGCACTCAATGGCTGCTGAGAGACAGGGAGGGAGTCATCATGTTCTGGAGTGTAGACTAGTAGGTTTCCCAGATCCACTAAATCATGTCCCTGCTCATATAATAAGAATAACTAAACTCAGTGGGTCATTAAAAAACAGACACAGTAGTAGAAAGGGGACTTGTTGGAGAGAAGGAGCCTGAGGGAGAAAAGAGAGGGTGTTGGAGGGGGGTGGATGTGATCAAAATGCATCGTCAAAAACAAATTTAATTTTTTTGTTTTTATTTTTTTTTAAGAATTATGAATTAATCCCAAGATCCTCTAACTAGATTGATTCTAATCAAAGTTAAAATAGTTGTTGGTATGGGGCACACATCTTTAATCCTAACCCTAACCATAACCCTAACCCTTAGAAGGCAGAGGCAGGCGAGTTCAAGGCCAGCATGGTCTACATAGCAAGCTTCAGTAAAGCCAGGAATATGTAGAGAAATTCTATCTCAAAACAAAAGCAAACAAAAGAAGTTACTGGATGTTTTCAGCACCTCGGACAGTACCGTTAATCAGAAAAGTATTTATTTAAAAAAAAAGAAAGAAAAGAAAAGAAAACCAAAGATCTTCTAATTGAGCACTTCTCAAGACTCTATGATTTACAGAATTCTGTCAAACTAATGTGTTGTTTCTGGGGCTATAGAGATGGTTCAGCAGTTAGTAACCCTGGCTATTCTTCCAGAGGACCTGGGTTCTATTGTCAGCACTTACCTGGCAGCTCACAATTGCACATAACTCCAGATCTCAGAGGATCTTATGCCCTCTCCTAGTCTCTCTAGGCATCAAGCATTTACATAGCAAATACACATACAAGCAAGCAAAATCCCCAGAAACATAAAATATTAAAATTAAGTTTTAGAAATAGTTTTCCTCTTGAAAACTGGAAAAATTAAACACCTCTTTTGTGTGTAACTCTTACCTGCTTTTGTAGTTGAGCTTATTGCTTCTCATATCTGCACTATAACGTGAGTCATTACTTTCCATGCTTTGTAGAGAAGTAATTTGAAACAGCTTGTCTGAGAGGCTGGTAGGATGGCTCAGTGAGTAGAGCACCTGCTGCATAAGGCAGATTATGTCAGTTGGGTTTCTGGAACCTGTGCCAAGGTGGGAAGAGAGAAATGACTCCACAGTTTTCTCTGATCCCCACATTAGCATTGCTGCACACACACACCCACACACACACACACAACCTAAGTCTAGTAGCTGACTCCTGCATCCATGTTTTTAACCATACCACTGTGACATCATAAAGAGAAAATTTTTAAATTAAAGCAATATGCTATTGTTATACCACAGGCTGAAGAGATGGCTCAGTGGTTAAAGAACATATACGGCTCTTGCAAAAAAACACAAGTTCTATTCCAGGCATCCACATGGCTTCTCACTTCTGTCTGTAACTTCGGTTCCAGGGGATTTGATGCTCTTTATTGGTTTCCCTAGATACCAAGCACACATCCGCTACAAGAACATGTGTGCACAAAACACCCATATATATAAAAGATCCAAGCTTCCCACTTTCCTATCTCTTGCTGATAGAACAATAGGGAGAGAAAAAAAAAAAAAAAACAGTAGGTGCAATTAAATAGCCACGCTATCAACCAAAACTGTCTTAGCTGACATTTAGGGACCACTTTACCCAAAAGCAGAACGCATAGATGTTTACTATAAAATAAATCTTAATAACTTTCAAAGTAGTTGAAGAGTATTCTCTAACCACAAAGTATTTCACTTAATAATTAATAACAATAACATCCAGAAAAATCTCAAGATAAAATAAAAGTAAATTAATACAAAAAAAACTTAATAATGTGAAAATGCTGTCGGGGGTAGGATTTAATACAGGATTTCTTTGTATAACAGCCCTAACTGTCCTGGAACTCTCTCTGTAAACCAGGCTGGCCTCGAACTCTCAGAGATCCACCTGCCTCTGCCTCCTGAGTGCTGGGATTAAAGGTATGTGCCACTACATTCTAGCTGAAAACACTATTTTTCAGATTTTTAATATTATTTCTTTCTCTCTTTCTCCCTCCCTCCCTCTCGTGGGGCTGTGGGTGGAGTGGGCACACATATATGCAGGTGCCCCTGGAGGTCAGAAGACAGCGTTGGATCCCCTGGAGCTGCAGTCATAGGTGTTAAGAGCTAAACTCAGGTCCTCTAGAAGAGCAACATATGCTCTTAACTGCTGAGCCATCTCTACAGCCCATGAAAATGTCACTCAGGAAGAAGACTGATCCTAAGTTCAACCTTATGGAACTAGAAAAAGAAAATTAAATTGAAAAGAAACAAGGGTCGCCATAGAAATCAATGAAACAGAAATCAATATAGAAAAAAAATCAATTAAACGAGCTGGTTATTGGAGAACATTAATAAAATCTGTAAACTTATAGTCAGATAACATAGAAAACAACCAATACCAACAATAAAAGAGAAAACATGTCATCCATATATATTAAATCATAGTAAAGGAACAGTATAAATGAGAGAAGGTGAAATGAACAGATTCTTGCAAAGAATTTGAAGTGATCAAAATTTACACAAGGGGCTGGAGAGATGGTTCAACAGTAAGACACTTGCTGCTAGGCCCAGATTTGGTGCTCAGCACCCATTCTCAGCATCTGTAACTCAGGTTCAGGGAATGTGTTTTCTCCAAGTTTCCATGGGCACTAGGCACACACATGGTGCACATATATACATACATACAAAACACTTATACACATAAAACAATAAATAACATTTTGTTTTGTTTGTCTTTCAAGATAGGGTTTCTCTGAGTAGCCCTCACTATCCTGAAACTTGCTCTATAGACCAGGCTGGCCCTGAACTCAGAAATATACCTGCATCTGCCTCCCGAGTTCTGGGATTAAAAGCATGTACCACTACTACCCGGCAATAAGACTTTTTTAATATAAAAGAATTACTCAAAAAATAACATAAATAGAGTTGTATATACTAAAAAGATTAAATTTATAGTTAAATTTTTCTCACAAAAATTCCAGGTTTGAATGGCTACACTGAAAATTTTGTTTTAAAACCTGATTTTTCTCTTTTATTTATTTTTATTTTTTTAATTAATGTATGTGTGTATGTGTGTGTATCTTAGTTACTTACACAATCCTAGGACCAAGAAGCAAGTTTATAAGATGTAAAAGTTTAAGATGGATCTATAGTATGAAACTAACTATATCTCCACACCAGCAGTAAACAATCAGAAATTAAAATTTTAAATAACAGTAACTATAAAGTAAATATCTTAGGACACTGACATAGATGAATCTGAAAATAATTATTCTAGATAAAAGGGCCTTAGGAGGTGACAAGTCCTCACCCCTTGCAAATAAGACAGCTGTCTCTCCAGTGTGAGTTACAGTGTGGAGTCTTCTCGGCTAGATACTCTGAGATCCCTCAGAGGGACAAGAGAACTAATCTCTGAGAAAATAATTCAGGAGACACTGAGGAGAAATGCGCAAACTGTGCGCAAGTAAGAGAACCCATACTGGTCCCTGGTCCCTGGTCCCTGGTCCCTGGTCCCTGGTCCCTGGTCCCTGGTCCCTGGTCCCTGGTCCCTGGTCCCTGGTCCCTGGTCCCTGGGGAAAGGAAACCTCACTGATGTAAGCACAGCCTGAAGTCAGCAGGCCCCAATGACGGAAGGGATCTGTGGACCTCTAACTCAGTCTCCCTGGCTCTAGTCTAGCTAGTCCTGACTGCTGGCTGCCTCCTGACTCCAGTGCCTCAGCTTGCATTTGGAAAGCTTTTTGTTTTCTAAAGCACAATTTGCAGTTCACTTAGAAAATTTCAAGGAAATACTTCCTAAGAAAGCTATCCCCATGGTCTTCAAAGTGGAATATGGGAGGAAATGCCAGGGTAAACTGAAGGGCGTATTTAAGAATGTACTCAGAGAGCAGCATTCAACTATAGAAAGCTAATTATTTAAGCTAACACTAGCATATGCACTGTGTCAAAAGCAGTACGTGAGGAATGCCTAGGAATCACAGGTAACATTACAGTTAACACTGGTTTTCTTCATAGATAATGCCATTCACTGGACAGACAAAAACAAGACTGTCACTTCTTATAAACATCAGATGTGTGTGTGTGTGTGTGTGTGTGTGTGAGAGAGAGAGAGAGAGAGAGAGAGAGAGAGAGAGAGAGAGAGAGAGATTGTGAACTTTTTTCTCTTGTTTACAGTCTCTTGGGAAAAGACTATAACACTAACTAATGAGCACAGGAGACAGACATTATTTCCATGTTCCAGAGAAATGACTGTCGAGAACATGTGACCTTGAGGTTGGAGAGATGACTCAATAGTTAAGAGTGCATACTGTTCCTCCTGAGGACTCAAGTTGGTTCCCAGCTCCCAACTCCAGTCGTTCATAACTGCCTGTAACTCCAGGGAGATCTAACACCTGTGACCTCTGGGTGGCCTACACTCACATGCGCAGATGCACACACACACAGGCACACATACACACAGGCACACACAGACGTACACATACACAGGCGCATACACACACAGACATACACACACACACACACACACAAGCACACAGACACACAGGCACACACACAGACACACAATTTATAAAGAATATGTGACCCAGTACTTATTTTCAAAAACCAAACTAATCACAGCAGATATACACACACACACACACACACACACACACACACACACACACACACAAACACACATCAATTTAATCTGTTCCCTCAAAGTGAAATAGCAGTTTGTGATTGAGTGAGAGAGCCATTACCTTCACAGAGAAGCATTTTGAGATTTGGTTACTGGGAGCTGGGAGCTGGCGAGATGGTTCAGCAGTAAAGGCACTTGTCACCAAATCTGATAAACTGAAGTTGGTTCCTAGGACTCACAGAAAGGTGAACAGAGAGAAACTCAGGGTTGTCGCCAGTCCTACACACACACACACACACACACACACACACACACACACACACACGCACACACACACGCACACATGCCCCAGCATGTGCACCCACCCACGACAAAACAACAGTCAAATAAAGCCTTTTAAAAAGAAAGCGGATTACTGAAAATATTTCCAATGTTGTGCTTTTGTTTCTACACAGCTGCATAGGTAGGAAGCAGTTAGACGTGGAGAGCAGAAACAGAAGGATTCTAAGCATGATGCAGACCTGAGCTACCTAGTAGCCTGGTCTCACACAAACCAAACATTGAAGACAGAGCACATACGCCTGTGCGAAAATGTTAAGCTTCTTTTGTATTCTTTTTAATTTTTTTAATTTATTGTGTACATATATTTATTTATTGTATACATTGTGTGTGTACATATATATGTGATGTGGGGTAGAGGATTGTGTATGTCATGGCATGCATGTGGAGGCCAGAGGACAATTTTGTATGTATGGACTCTGGGGATTGAACCAAAGTCAGCAGTCTTGCAGGGTGAGTTTCTTTGTCCACTGAGAAACTTTGCCAGCCCTGTGTGTGTTTGAAATATTCTGATAAAAATATAAAAATGTAATACACTTTTCTAATTTAAAATAGAGCAATTACTCTGATTCCAAAGGCGAGGGATTTGATGGAGACATTGTCTCTCTCTCTGTACATTGTCCAGTTGTGGGTCTCTGCATTTGTTCCCATCTGCTGCAGGAGGAAGCTTCTCTGCTGATGGCTGAGCAAGGCACTGATCTATGAATATAGCAGAATATATTTGTATAAGTCATTTTTATTACTATGTTCCAGTAGTAGAACAGTAGTATTTGGTCTTCCCCTAGGTTCTTGGACTATCTAATCTCAGGTTCTTGGCCACCTGAACAGTGTTGGGATGGGTTACAACTCACAGAGTGGGCCTTAAATCCAATCATATATTGGTTGGTTACTCCAGAAGCTTTGTGCCACTAATGCATTGATGCAGTGAGCTTCCCAGAACAATCCTCTAGTCTTCTTCCTAGAAGACAGAAGCTTGGAGCTTCTAGTCAACTATGAATCAATTCTACTGGGGCCAGGAGGGGCAGTTACCATAGGGGGCCAAGGAGGATGAACATTTAGTACAGCTGAGCATCTGAACCTGCCCTGCAAAGGGGAAGCAGGAAAACTAGTGGCTCCATAGGCCATAGTTCAACCTTTTCCCATGATTTTAAATTGTAGATACTCGAAACTGGAAGGGTCTGTGCCCGCTGACATGGCTTAAAATTTCCTGACTTGTTTTAAAAGTCAAGTTATTCAACAAAAGGGTAGCTTAGTCTATTTTTTAAGTGCTTTAAGTAATAAAAACAGGACTTATAATTTAGAATGTCCTAAGTTTTGTCAAATAGCCTATAGAATTTTTAGACTACATAAAAATGTAAAATCAAAAACATAAAATAGATTGACTCCAGATGTAAATTAACTAGTTGAATTCTGATTTTTTTTAAAAAAAATAAGCCTTTGTTTCATTAATGAATGGGATTGGAAGTATCATGATTTAATAAATGCAGTCAACAACACATTTTTTCTCCTAGAATCTATTCATTTTTGTCAAATGCATTTAATTATTCTGATTCATCACTTGTGAGAGGCAATGGACTTGGTGAGTCTATATGTAAAACTTTTGATAATTTGTGGAAAAACAAAGAAAATGATTGTGCTGGTTGTGGTTGGTTGCTCCTAGCATCTTGGGATAAATTGACAAAGGAAAAGGATGAAGCCCATGATGAAATTAACCAACTTCCACCATCTCAGAACACAGTGAAGGACAGCAATAAACTCAGTGATAAAGCTGACTGGCTCCAGAGGCCGACAGACAGTAAGGGTTTCTAAGTGTGCCCTGGAAGAGAATCTTCCCTCCAGCAGCCACAGAGCTCAAGTTTCAGAATATCAAACTGAAGCCCTCTAAGCTGACTAAATTACAGAAAATTTTAGTTCTCAGCTTTGGAGGGTGTCAGTGATCAAAATCAAGGCATTTATTGGTAAAGAAAGGATCCTGTAATTTGGCATGGGTGTGTGTGAGAGGACCCTATTGAAGAACTTTGAACCCTCAGATTCTCAAGGGTTTATCTCATCTGAGGAAGTTGTCTCTTCACCCTCAGCAAAAGATATACCCCCATCCCCACCCCCTGAAATATTGCCTTTCTACCTTTGACTGAGGAAATTAATCCTTCATTGTCTGCTAAAACAGCGGTGACTTTCTCTGAAGGAAATGTCAGACAAGACAATACAGATGCCCTCAGGGCCCACCAGTAGTTACCTCTGGACTTACAACCAGACTAAGGCCTAACCAGTCTCCTAGCGGGGAGATGGAAAGGATGAGGAAGTGCACTATACTACTAAAGAGCTTAATGAATTCACTGATTCATTAAAGCAGAAGTCTGGGGAGTATGTGTGGGAGTAGATTTTAAGGATGTGAGATAATGATGAAATATAATACTGAAACATAATACTGAATACTGAAACATACTGAGATTATTGATATAGGTGGAGATTCTAGGTTTAATATGGAAGCTCACACAATCTTAAAAGGGGGAGGAGGTGTCAAAAGTTTGTTTGAATGGTTAGCTGAAGCATTTGTCAAAAGCTGGCCTACTGGAAAGAAGTTGGAGATGCCTGATATCCCTTAGCTTAGTTTTGACGAAGGGATTTAAAGGCTTAAGGAAAGGGTGATGCTAGAGCAGGTGCACTGTGTAAAACCTCATTCCCCACAATGAGAAGGTCCAGAGACTTGCCCTTCACTAATCCTCTTAAGACACAAAATGATGAGAGGACATCAGCATATCTCAGGAGCTTGATTCTCCCTGTTCCTTGTGCCAGACTTTAGGGCTGGAGATGCTGCTGCTCAGTTGGATGAATTGAATGCAAAGGTTTTAAGTGGGCCTCGAAGTAGCAGGGCCAGATGGCAGCAGTGAATCACCAAAGGCAAGACTAGCATCGGTATCATAATGGGCAGCATAGACAAAATTGTCTATAATGGCTTGACCTGCAATGGGCAGCCCAGGTAAAGTGAATTTTATATTTGCATGATTCATATGGAACTCTGGTACTGGCTAATCAGTCATAGTGTTTTTTAGGATTTTGTGTTTATCTGGTATGATACAAATACGAATTATCCGGTTATCTGGTGGCAGATTTCTATGAATTCAGAGGCCTCATGGGGGACACAGTGGAGGCAGCGGTGGGTAGCAGGAGACACTTAGAAGCTGTTTCAATGTAGAAGGACTTTATTATTATAATAGAGGAATGTAGTTATGATAACAGAAATAGATGGGGAGGGGGAGGAGAAAGAGGGATAGAGAGAGAGAGAGAGAGAAATGGGGAGTGCTCCCAAGGAGAACTGACAGATTCTCAGAGGCGGAACCCTTCTTTAAACAGGGCTTGACGTCAGAACTCAGAGGAGGGCGTGACCTTAAAGACTGACAGTGTTTGCAGGAATGGAGTAGGTAAGAAGCCTATTGAATTTTTGTTTGATCTATATAAGCAGAAAAATTTTCAAACAAACTAAAGAAAGGCTGCATTGCTTTCGCAAAAGGGACTCTTAACCTGTGAACCAATTTGCAGACTTGAGCCAATGTGCAGACCTGAATGAAGGGAAAGCCAGGTTCTCTTAAGGATAAAATATTACCTGAGTAAACAAAAAGTGCTGTTGAGGAACATTTCCAGACCTGTTTAGGCCGGAGGTTTGTACCTGGCCCACAGCAGCTTTTATCCCCCAAAGAAATGAATCAGATGCTTATATTAATTTCATACCGTTTGGCCTATGTGTCAAGCACATTACTAGCTAGCTCTTTCATCTTTAACCCATTTCTAGTAATCTATCTGCCACATGGCCTGGCCCTTGGCTCACCTGGATTCCTTACATGGGTCTTCTTTGGGGTCAGATGGAGACTGACTGACTCCACCCTCCTTCTACCTGTCTTTCCTCTGATTCTCCACCCACTTCTATGGTGTTCCACATAGGCCAAACCAGTTAGTTACTTTATTTACAGCATACAGAGAACATTTCCACCACAAAGTACATTGCAAGCAACTTCCAAATTCTGGAAATGACAGAAACATCTGGCTACCTGGGCAGTCACCCAAAGTTCTTTTGTAATATTGGGGCATTCATCTTCAGCCTACAGGCCTAGAGTCTCTAGCATACATTTCAGTGAAGCAGGAAATTTGAAGGACTGCTCCACTCATTCTGGCATAGTCAGTCAGTCAGACTGCTTTCTGGCAGTCTCTTTGAAATAAGATCATGAAGAACCATCTTGGTTTGTTCTGGCAAAGTCCAGAGGTTATTATCTTATGGGCCCACATGTCCAGTTTATACAGCACACTGTCAAGCAGTCAAGGCAAGAACAGTTTCTTGCCCAATGGCTAACCTTTGCCACAATGAAAGTAAACTCCATATGGCATTTCTTTGATGTCCGTCAATCTCTTGAAGTAGAGTCATACTGCCAGGATCAGACATGTCTAACTGTCTGGAAAAGTCTAAGTTCTTAAAATACTTTAAATGCTGGGGCTAGACAGATGTCTCAGTGGTTAAGAGCACTGAGTGTTCTTCTAGAGGACCTGAGTTCAATTCCCAGCACTCACATGGCAACTCACAACTGTCTGTAACTCTAGCTTCAGGGCAAAACACCACTGTACATAAAATAAGAATAAATAAATAAATAAAATTCTGCCCTGCAAAAAAAATATTTTAAATGCCATATTCTGTAGGTTTTTGAAGTGGTTGAAGATTACTTATCTAATAATATCTTTGTATATCTAAAAGATCTCTAACATGACTATAGGTTTAATTATCATAGGTTATTATTAATCTGTATTTCTTAATTATACATTATAATTTAAATGAGTTACATAAATATAATACCTTAAACAAAACATACAGTATAACACTTAAACATACAGTATAACAAAATTGACCTTAAATTTGTATCAATAAACCAAAATCCATACCAATGTATTTTAAACCTTATTTAAATGTTTGGCATGAGGGCCTCTTAAAGAGCCACACAATTTTCATCACTAAGGCTCAGTAAGAAAGCCTCTCTTAAAAAAGCTGTGCCTCTGCTCACCACCAGCAAACAGAGCTAACCCAAGAAAATGCTGCTACTAAGAAGCAGTCTTTGACTCTATTCCCTTTTTGTCTGTAAGAACAGAAACATGAAATCCTTCATATACAGCTGGTGCTTACATTGAGGCTCCTGTGAGATTTCAGGAACTGGCCTTGTTACAGCTTAAGATACACACAGCAGGGGACTGGAGAGATGGTTCAAGAGTTAAGAGCACTGACTGTTCTTCCAGAGGTCCTGAGTTCAATTCTCAGCAACCACATGGTGGCTCACAACCATCTATAATGACATCTGGTGCCCTCTTCTGTATACTGTATACATAATAATAAAGATAAATGCAACATACCCAATATTTTGTAGCCCAAGCTCGCACGTCATACCACAGTGTCTCTGTACCATGGCCCACTTGAGAGAAACACAACTTGGAAGCTGGTTTTGGCTCCTTTTTTTGTACTCTAGAACCATTTTTAAGCTCCCTCTGGCTTTATGTGGATGTAAATGCCCCATGTTACAATGCCATTTGTAACCGCCATTTGTAACCAGAAGTTTCTGGCCTGTGCAGCCCAAGGTCCAGACCTGCATTCCTGCAGCTGCTTACCCCCAAATAATCATACAAAGGCTTATAGTAATTACAAGCTGTTTGGCTTATGGCTTAGGCTCATTATCAGCTAGCTCTTAAAACTTAACTCAACCCATTTCTATTAATCTATGTTTTGCCATGTGGCTAGTGGCTTTACCTGTGTTCTATTACATCTTGCTTTCTTGAGTGGCAGCTCCATCTGACTCTGACCTCCTTCTACATCTATATTTGGATTTCCCACCTGCTTCTAAGATGTCTTGCCATAGGCCAAAACAGTTCCCTTATTACCCAATGCTAATTCACAAAATACAGAAAGACATCCCACATCATGCCCAGTCAGTCTGAGGACTTGTTCAGCCTGAAGAGTTGGTTTGGTGAAAATTAGGTATAGTTTGTTCCCTGTCTCTCTGATATTTCAGCTTTTCCCCAGTATCTGGCTCCAGATTTTATTATACTACTAAGTAGAATTCATGCAATATGGGGCATACTGAGATATTCTTTCTAAGGTGAAGGATAAGTTATTGCATTTGGCCTTTCCCACCACAAGGATGAAGAACAAGGTGAATGTTGTGGAATAATTATTTTGTACACTGTGAAGATGTGTCACTCTGATTTATTTAATAAAAAGATGAATGGCCAATAGCTAGGTAGGTTTTTTGGGCAGAGAGAATGCTGGGGGAAAAAAGTGGAGATGCCAGGAGACAAAGAACAAACAGAATGGGCAGTACGGAGATGAGGTAATAAAGCCGCAAGACAGAAAGTAAATGAATAGAAATGGATTAATTTATTAGAGCTAGTTAGAAACAAGCCTAAGCTATCAGCTGAGCTTTCAAAATTAAGAATAAGTATCCATGTGGTTATTTAGGAGCTGGCTGGTAGGAGAGAGAAAAACTTGCTATAAATGACCACCAATATGGGGCACATATTTTCACATAAGACCTGAGAAAGCTTTTTTAAAAAGTTTCTAAATACACAAAAACAGAGCCAAACACATCTTCCTAGTCCTGCAGCCTCTCATGTAGACCATGGTACAAAGACACATCTCCCAGCCACTGCCTGCTGGCATCATGCCATGATCTAAGCTACATGATGGTTTAAGACGATGCTCATACAGACAGAAAATGTTACACAGTAAAGCAGGTTCATATGGGAAAACCCCTCTAAACAGGTTACAGTGTGTTTTAAAATGTGTGTAGTCTTAAGAAAGAAAATAAAAATGGGTAAAGACAGTAATTAAAAAGTAAATTGTTTATAAATAAATAAAAGAATAAGCCATGTAGAGATGGGAATACAAAGGGACTCTGGATCCTGTATTGTGTTGTATTGACTTTAAATTTTTGATTGTTAATAGCTGCTGAGAGATATTGGATTAGTAAAAGCTTCTAAATTAAACCAACCTATATAGTTTTAAAATGTCTTAATTTCAAAATGAAAGTTAAAAAAATATGTTGTTTGAGAGGAGTGCTTTTGTTTCACAGGAAATGAAAGGTTGTGGATTTATTCAAAGTTTATAGAGATCAGATTTGAGTGGGGGAATCCCCTGAGAATCCTGGCTACAGACATAAAGAAATAAACCTAGAAAAACTACAAGACAGGTGACATGTATTCTCCTTGTTCAACCATAAAACAGCAACAACAACAAAAAAAATCATCATTGGCTGACTAGTGTATAATGCATAGTCTATACTTATATTAATGCAGTTATATATGTTATCTTTGAAAGTTTATATGTTTTCAGATCAAGGGGACCAGACACCAATGGAAATGGATGGCCCAGGTGATCCAGCCTCTCAGAATGTCTCTATTGTAGTTACCTCAGAGTTCTGCATCCAAAAAAGCTTCAAGGCTGCTGACTGAGATGAGCCAGCTTCACAGACTATTCTAGCCAGGATTGCAGACAAGCCTTGCACTTTCCCATTTCACATAGGCTGAACAACAAATATTATGGCTAGCACTCTCAGGATATGACAATTATCCTAATTTTCTCAGGATCTCTCAAAGATGCCAGTGTCCCCAAACTACAGGAAGCAGCCCAAAGAACAATGCCCACATTCTCAAAAGATTGCATGGGTGATTTTTGGCCATTCAGTTATGTTTGTCATTGTTTAGAGGGAGTTAGCTACAAATTGTTATTGGTTATGGTCAGGGATAAAGCTAAACAAAGGAGACTAGATTCAGGGATCACTTTCCGAAGGGAAAAAGGGGGTATATTATAGAAATGATGGGATAAGAGGTTGGATTGTTGAATCTACTTTTGGACAACCACTAGTCTCAAATATTTTACATTGGTATGGATTTTCATATACTGATACAAACTTAAGGTTATTTTTGTTATACCATATATATGTATCTATTATTGTCTAAGATATAGCTATGCAGCTCATGTAAAATAATGTAAAGTTTTAGTCCTTGAGATCTATTTAGGAAAATAAAGAAATACAGGTTAATAGTGAGTCAGCTATAACAATCAAACTTATAGTCATGTTAGGTATGTTTTCAAAGTCTGTATATACAGAGATATATTTAAAATAGATAGGTGACATTAAAACACTTCAAAGACCTAAAGAATATGGTATTTTAAATGTTTCAATAGCATAAAGCTTTTCGTGACAATGAGACATGTCTGTTCCTGGCAGCACCAATTTACTCTAAAAAAGGATGATGGGCATCAAAGACCCTCCAATTGAAGTTTACTTTCTTTGTGGCAAAAGATAGCCATTTGGGCAAGAAACTACTCTGGCCTCAACAGTTGATAATATAGTGTTTAAACTGGACAAGCAGTACACAAAAGTGCAGTTGCTGAACTTTATCAAAACAGGACATTATGTCCTTCAAAAATTTCCTGCTTCATAGGTGACTGATTGACTGAGAAAGAGAAGACTATGGCCTGGTATGAGGATGGCTCTGTACATTATACAGGCACCACCCAGAAGCAAACATCTGAAGCATTACAACCTCTTTCTGGGACAACCCTGAAAGACACTGGCAAAGGGATATCTTCACAATGGGAGAATTTCAGGCAGTACACATGGTCATAAATTTTTTTAGAAAGAGAAATGGCCAGATGTACATTTATTTACTGACTTATGGGCTGTAGCCAATGAATTGGTGGGATGGTCAGGGACTTGAATAGAGAATGATTAGAAAATTGGTGAGAAAGATATCTGGGAAAGAGGTATGTGGATAGATATCTTTATTTGGACACAAGATGCATCCCATGTAAATGCTCATCAAAAAGTGACTTCAGGAGGGGAGAAGTTTAATGATAAAGTAGATAGATTGATTCATTGTGTGGACAGTCAGCCTGTTTTCCCAGCCATCCCTGTCATTTCCCAAAGTGGCCATAGTGGTAATATATTATGTATCAAATAAAGATTGCCTGAAGATCAGAGGACAGAGACAGCCACAGAGTGAGTCATAGAGGTCAGACAGTGGTAACACATACCTTTAATCTTAGCACTGGAAGACAGAGGCAGAGATTCCTCTGGATCTTTATAAGTTCAAGACTAGCCTGGACTATATGAGATTAATATAGTCCAAAAGAGAAACAGAACCAGGAATTGATGGCACACACCTTTAATTCCAGTACTTGGTTGGGATTATACACCTTTAATCCCAGCAATAGCAAGATTGAGACAGAAAATTATAAGGCTGGGCAGAGAAAAGAAAGACTGGATGGGACAGAGTTTGGCTCTTCACTTCCTCTATTCAGTCTGAGGATTCATGGAGACCGGATCTACTTTTTTCAGTCTGAGGATTCAGTAGTGGTGAGAAGTGACTGTGGCTTGCTCCTCTGTCTCTCTGGTCTTTTAGCTTTACCTCAACATCTGGCTCCAGGCTTTTATTTTAATACCAACTATGACTTGTATAATATCATGTGTTCAACTTTTGGAGCATAAATTCTCAAAAAAAGCCACTAGTCTGTGGTTTTGCAGCTACCATCACAGGCCAGAGCTACATGTGGCTGGAGTCACTACCCCTCAAGCTAAATTTTTCTTTGAGAGTTAGCCTCTTACCACCAGCCAGCTCTGCTATTTAGGCAGTTCCCCACAATTTATTTCCCACAATACCTTGTTTTCAGACATCAGGTTTCCTCTCTCCCAATGAGTTCTGGGCTTTCTCTGGACCTTCTCCTTGGGTTGCTGCCATCATAGGTAGCTGCCTATCATCTGAATTATCATTATCAGCAGATTTGATGACTCAATTGGGATTTCTTAAAGAAAGATATTGGTTTTTTTTAATTAGAAAAAAGACAGAGAGATTTTTTTTTTCCACAGTGGAAGGAGTTTGATTTCTGTTTGATATATGCCAGACAGTTGGAAAGTGGAACAATTGAGTAAGAAGACAATTAATGTAGATGGGATTTATGTAATGTCTATTTAAATATTATTTGTTTGATTATGTTTTATTTTATTTTTTATTTTTTTGGTGGTGGCACACTCCTTTAATCCCAACACTTTGGAGGCAGAGGCTGACAGATCTCTGAGGTCCAGCCAGCCTGGTCTACAAAGCAAGTTCCAGGACAGTCAGGGATACACAGAAACCTTGTCTGGAGGGGAAAATGACAAGAGGGCTATGGTTTCAAGGACATATGGTTTACAGACAGATGTCTCTCCATCCTTACAGAGTGTCTCTGGTGTGACTCCCTGACAGTTACTTCTTGGTCTTGGTCCAGAATCGTTTGTTCATTTAGTGTAAAAATTGTCAATCATCTCTGGCTCTTCCTCCTTCTTCTGTAGGAGCTGAGCCTCACGTTTCTGGAACCGGGCCCTGCGCTCTTCAGGAGATAGGGCATCCAGGTCAAGGGGCATCGACAGCATTTGTCGTGGCTATTGGATATGGATAGTGGAACCATCCTGCTTGACCAACAGCACAGGGTAGAGACGAGCATAGGCTTGGCAGTACAGTTGGGTGAGTGAAGCCCTGCTACTGTCAGCTCTCCAAGAGGATGTGTGCAGGTGGCAGGGTGCAGGAGAGGCTGCCCTCACAGCACAGTGCCTCAGCAGGCCAAGCAGGCTGCCCAAAGGCATTGTTTTTCCTCCAGGCAGTGGTGGCACTAGGAAACAGACACTGGCCCAGATGTACGACCTGCTGTGGCTGCCACCTTAACCTTGGAAGGACCTCGTAGACGCGCCATGCAGAACTTTACTCAGTAGGTGGCAAACTGAGACAGGGCCACGCAAGAACACGTCTCAGTAGACGATGATCCTCCACCATGCCCTAGACCTCCCCATGAGTACCAAAATAAAATTTTTAGAAAATATTGTTAAAACATATCATAGAGATAGTCAGAGCCAGACAGAGGAATTTAAAAGAGAACCAATTTCAACATTGCATTATAGGATTACAGAACCTAAGGCTTTCAAACAGCCAACTTTAATTTATTCAATAACCTTATAAGAATTGGCAAAGTGGGGGCTGAAGAGATGGCTCAGTAGTTAAGAGCACTGACTGCTTTTCCAGAGGACCAGGGTTCAATTCCCAGCACCCACATGGCAGCTTACAACTGCCTGTAGTTCCAGTTTCCAGTTCCAAGGCAAAATAAAAAAAAAGTTAAATTAAAAAAAATAAAAAAGCATTGGCAAAGTGATACATATCCTCCAGAATGTATAAGAGTTCAATGGACTTTGGTGCAAATGCTAGGTTTGAAAAGATTCAAAGAAGTAATCATCTCATATGGCATGTACTCACTGTGAAGCAGATGTTAAACTCCTGGTCAACTTGTAATAGAATTATCCTTGGATAGAAGTGGTTACAACAGTCTTGGAGGCTAGCCCCCAGTTATGATGGAGGACTTGGTGAAAGAATGAAGCTAAGACCATTGAACCTCCAAGCAGGGCTAGAGGTATGGAAATCTCCCATGATCAACTTCTTGGAGGGAGGGAGGGAGATTATGCTAATAGGTAAAGGCAATCTTTAAATGATAACCACACCCTGGCTTTATGCCACATTGCAGCCTTGAATGCTTGAGATAGAATTAAAGAAGTAGTAAAGAAAATTGAGTCATTTATGAAAATTATTCAGAGCCCCAAAGAAAATTTCATTGATTTCTCCCAAAGATTGATTTCAACAGTAAATGGAATGATACCAAATTAAGAAGTTAGACAAATAATAATTGAATCTCTGGATTTTGAAAATGCTAATGCACAATCTAAAAGGGTAATTAGGCCATTAAAGGTAAGATCAGCACTCTTGGAGGAATGGATTCAAGATGCAATTAATATTGGATCTTATAACTATGATGATGCTTGGATGGGAAAGGTGATTTCCAGCAGTTTGAAGAAAAATCAAAATGTTAAATGTCTCAGTTGTGGTAAACAAAGTCATCCTAAAAAGAGACTATGAACAGGGAGATCCTAGAAACAATGTTTTTGCTAAAAAAAAAAATCCCAACAGAATGCTCCTTCCTTCTGGATTATGCAGAAGGTATGACAAAGGTAGACCTTGGACTAATAAATGTAGATCAACAAGGCCAGACAAGGTAATGCTTTGCCTTTGCTGTAGGAAAACACCCTTAGAGGCCTCTTGCAGGCCCCTATGTCAACTTCTTTCAGTCCTTTGCTGTCATCATAGAAGAAATACCTTCCCAGAACAATTAAAGAATATAATGCCTATTGTAAACAAAACAAAACAAAACAAAACAAAACAAAACAAAACACTGGTCTGGATAACAGAAAAGTTATAGAAGAGAGAACAAAAAATCAGGAGAAATGATAAATCAAAATTGATAAAGATTAGAAAGGGAAACTTTCCAAAGTTAGAGTTGAGGAAGGATTTTTTTCTTTTCTTTTTTTATTTTTTCAAGAGAATGAATGAATCTAGCTAAGGAATCTGAAGACCACTGGACAAGTGGGACATCTGAAGAAAAAGGACACATCATCCAGAGAAAATATCCCAAGAAAAAGGAGTAAATTGTCCAATTGGTGTATCACTTCCCCAACAACATAAGACTTCATTTGTCTTCCTAAATGTTTGTTTCTGCTGTTTTCTACAGACATATATGCAAATGGTCTTTGTGTAGTCCCAGTTCAATTGAAAATTAAAGCTGGTTTTAAAGCTGGAGTGTAGCTTTCTCTTTCTCTAAACCCAAGCATGCTTGTTAAAGAAAAATGTAAAATCTCTGTATTATATCAGGGGAACCACCTGATATGGGATAGAAAAAAAAAAAAAACAAAATTAAGGGACTATTCTATGGCTACTAATGCCATGATCCTTTGGTTTTATTTTGACTATTTAAAATTTGTATTGAGATATAAATTTTATTTCAAAATTTATAAGATTTATATATTTAAACTTTTTGTTGTGATATTAATGGTCATATAGAGCACTAACTATTTTTAGAAAACAATGCTTTATCTAGCATCCTGTACATGATTTCAGGTTTGAGTCTCTATCAGTTTTCTGCAGTGAACCATGACCATGCCTAACTGTGACCTTCAAAGTCTCCAAGAGGATGATGGGGCCCCACAATGACAATTCCACTAGGACCATGATAATGCCACTACCCAAAGATCAACTTTGGACTACAAACTTCTCAGGATAATTTTGAGGTGGCTAGCTGAAATGGTCTAGGCTCACAGACTATTTTATCCAGGACTTGAGACCAGCTCTACATTTTTCCATTATACAGAGACTGGACAACAAATGATATAGCTACCTCTTCCAAGACTTGACAATTAACCCAAATGTTTTTTTCAAGATCCCCTAAAGATGTGATCACCCTCAGACAGCAGGAAATAAATTTAAAAACACAACATTCGCATTCCCAAGAGGTGGGGTGGGTGGTTTTTGGTTGTTCAATGAGTTATGGATATTTATTATTATATAAGGAAGATTGGGTACAGTTGTTATTAGTAATGTTTAGAAAAAAAGCTGAGCAAAGGAGATTAGATTCAGGGCTCTTGTTTGAAAAAAAAGAAAAAGAAAACAGGAGATACAGATATGATAGGTCACAGGGGTAGATCATTGAATCTACTCTGAAAAGGGGAGTAGAATAAAAGAGTAGATTATTGGATCTATTTTTTAGAGAATCTACTTTTTAGAAGTTGAATTGGATTTTAGTATATTGTATGCAAATTATGTATATTTATACAAATTTGAGATCAATTTTATTAGACCATAGTGTCATGTGTTTTTACTCTTGTTCAAGGTATTGTACTATACAGCTCACTTAACAATGTAATATAAATTTCTAGTCCTTCAAAGTTTTTACCAATTAATTAGGATATAAAGAAATGAAATTAGTAGCTAGTCATTATAATCAAACTTATAGTCTTATTAGATATGTTGTCAAGGTCAAACAGATATTTCAGATAGACAGGTGGTCTTCAAACACTTCAGAAATCTACAGAATATGGCATTTAAGATGCTTTAATAACATGGTTCTTTTTATTTTTATGACAATGAGACATATCTGCTCCTGGCAGCAGCAATCTACTGCAGAGAAGATGATAGGAATCAACAAAACTCCATATGGAGTTTACTTTCTTTGTGACAAAAGTTAGCCACTTGGAAGAAAAACTGCCCTTGCTTTGACTGCTGACAGTGTGCTGATCAAGAAGCAGGACACACACACAAAAGGACTGCCAAACCTTCCAAGACAAGGTAAGAAGGCCTTTCACGGTATCCTGCTTCACACATGAGTTTGTCAGATATGGTAGGCCTGGAGAATAAAGAGGGATGTCCCAATTTTGCAGATGAACCTTGGGTGATTGTCCAGGCAGCCAGCTGTTTCTGTCATTTCTTCCATTTTTGGAAGTTGCTTGCTTGTATTTCCTGCTTACTCGTTAATAATATTTTCCTTTCTGGTCTGTGAGGGAGTTGAAGACTAGATAGTCATAGTTTCTTAGTTACATATTCAGAAAAGAAACTCACTAAAAGGTGTAACTGTAGAAGTTTGAGAGACATTAAAAGATAGTTTTTAGTTGGTAATACAAGTTAGATAAAAAGTGAATTAGGTACAACACTTTAGACTCACCAAGATGTGATAAATAATAAAGTAATTTTCTCTGAATTTCTCAATTATTAATGAACTAGATACTGGTGATGTAATTCTCACCTGTATATATTATATATAGTTATTATACTTATTGTATGTAATTTTTTTTATATTAGTTATAACCTTTTTTATTTTTGACAAAAAAGGGAAACATGATATATTGTGTATCAAATAAAAATTGCCTGAAGATCAGAGGGCAGAGCCAGCCACAGTGTTAGCCATAGAGGTCAGGGAATGGTGTCATACACCTTTAATCTTAGCACTTGGGAGGCAGAGCTCCATCTGGATCTCTGTAAATCCAAGGCCAGGCTGGACTACATGAGATTAATCCAGCCCAAAAGAGAAACAGAGTCAAGCAGTGGTGGCACACACCTTTAATTCCAACACTAGGAAGGTTGAGACAGGAAGTGATATGGCTGGGCAGAGAAAGGAATATAAAGCCCATCCTCACAGTGACACACTTTCTCTAACAAGGCCACACCTACTCCAATAAAGCCATGTCTCCTAATAATGCCATTCCCTATGAGTTTATGAGGCCATTTACATTTAAAATGTAATTTTGCACTCTCTGGCCCACATAAGCTTATAACAATATTATAGTGCAAAATGCATTTAGTCCAACTTCAAAGGTCCCTATAGTCTATCACAGTCTCAACAATGTTTAAAAGTTCAAAGTCTCTCTTGAGATTCATGCAATCTCTTAACTCTAATCCTCTGTAAAATCAAAATTAAAAAAAAAAAACCAGATCACATACTTCCAACATATAATGGCACAGGATATAATTACCATTTTAAAACATAGGGAAGGGAGCATAGTGAGGGAATACTGGATAAAAGTAAGACGGAAAACCAGCCAGGAAAACTCCAAACTCTGCATCTCCATGTCTGATGTCAAAATACTCTTCAGATCTCCAACTCCTTTCATCTTTGTTGACTGTAACACGCTTCTTTCTCTTGGGCTGGTTCAACTGCCAGTTAGCAGCTCTCCAGGTATCCCTCAGCTCTGGCATTTCTAACATTAATCTTGGGATCTCCAAGGCAATCCAGACTTCATCTTCATAACTTCACATATTGGTATCTCTGGGCCTTAACACATGCCTGGCCTCAGCATCTTTTCTTAGCCATGAAGGAATAGTTTACAACTTCTTTCTTATATCCTTGAATCTAGAGTCAGAACATGTAGCCAAAGCTGCCACGTTCTGCTGCTTGTGGGGGCTAGAACACAGCCTCCTTCCTTCAATTACATCTTGACCAGTTTTCAATTGTTCCTTCACTGCTGCCCGAAAGTTTGGCTGTCCTGAAAGTGAATCTGTAGAACATGTTGGCCTCAAACTCAGAGATTCATCTGCCTCTGCCTCTGGAGTGCGGGTTTAAAGGAATGCACTACCACACCTAGCACTAAACTGTTTTCTCATTCCTTTTCTAAAGTTGGAAACTTAGCTGGGTGGGTTCCTGCTCTTTGGCCTCCCCTTTCTTTATTCCATTTCTTAATATGTTTATCTCCTTAAACACAGGACTTAACTTCATTCCACTTCCTAGTGCACCTTTTATCTTCAAACTGTTCATTTTGTATTTCTACTTGCTCAGCTTTATTGTGCAAAATCTAGTTGGTATTAAAATAAATAAAAACTTGGAGCCAGATATTGGGGAGAAGCTGAAATATATCAGAAAGACAGAGAAACAAGCCACAGCCAGTTCTTACCTAACCAAATCCTCAGGCAGAAAAGGGTAGCTCCTG
This sequence comes from Sigmodon hispidus, assembly GCA_004025045.1. Lineage (NCBI taxonomy): Eukaryota > Metazoa > Chordata > Mammalia > Rodentia > Cricetidae > Sigmodon > Sigmodon hispidus. The sequence goes on along the minus strand of PVIH01004991.1, from coordinate 77,058 downwards.
TCTCCACGAATTCTAAGACTGAGTGAATCTTAATCTGAGTCCTCAGCAGAAAGGGTACATAGGTGAAGGGAAGAATTTCTGCCTTTTCTAGCCTTACTTTTCTTTCTCTGCCCAGCTATCTCAATTTCTGGTTTAACTTTGCTAGTGCTAGGATTAAAGGTGTGTGCCACCACTGTCTGGCTCTGTTTGGCCTTGAACTCGCAGAGATCCAGAGGATGTCTGCCTGTGAGTGCTGGCATTAAAGATATGGGTCACCACTCCCTGACCTTTCATTATATATCTTCATTAGAGTCAACACTAATAACCACATGGCAGAGTCTATACCAAGTTGTTTTGAGATTTCCTCTGCCAACAGAATTAATCCAAATCTCTTCACGTTAGCCTCAGTTAGACTCTTTGGACAAGATAAAAAAGCAATCACATTCTTTATTAAAATATTACAAGATCAATCTCTAGGCGATATACTAAAATTCTTCTCCTCTGAAACCTTTTGAACACAGTCCCCACAGTTCACATCTTCCATGTTTCTACTACTGTGGCCCATCAAGCAGTGTTTAGAGCATTTTACTACTTTTCTAACCCAAAGGACCAAGTCCAAATTCCTCCAAACAAAAGCATGGTCAAGCCTATCACGGCAATACCCCACATCTGGTAGCAAGTTTTGTCTTAGGGATTCTATTGCTTTGAAGAGACACCATGATCATGGCAACTCTTACAAAGGAAAACATTAATGAAGACTCACTTATAGTTCAGAGGTTTAGTTCATTATCCTCATGGCAAAAAACAAGGCAATGTGCAGGCAGGCATGGCTCAGGAGAAGCTTGGAGTTCTATATTTTGATCCACAGACAACAGGAAGAAGTCTGTCTGTCATAGCTTGAGAAAAGAAGACCTTGAGCCCACCTTCACAGTGACACACTTCCTCCAACAAGGCCTCACCTCCTAACAGTGCCACTCCCTATGAGATTATGAGAACCAATTACATTCAAACTACCACATATGGTATAGTTTCTCCCATAGCTAGAATCCATGGATTCAGGAGTCAAGGGGTGGAAAGGGGAATAATTTCACTCACTATCATCCCAAGTGACCTTCTAGGAAAATTTTTGCTTCCTGTTCCCACAACTTTCAGTTCTTTTGACCTAGAAAATTGATCCCAAAGGAGGAAGTGCTCCTGCCAGGAGCTACAATAAACATTATTGAACTGGAAGCTCAGACTTCCCCCTGAACACTTTGAACTTCTGATACCATTAAGCCAAGTGGCTAAGAAAAAAATAAAAGTGTTGGGAGGAACGATTGTTGCAGATTACCAAAGAGAAATTCAGTTGCTTCAAGAAAGATTATGTCTGCAATGTAGGATCCTTTAGGGCACCTTTTGGAGCTACCATGTCTGCTGATTCTAGTCAATGGGAAACCTCAATATACTCCAGGCAGCATGACAAAAGGGCCCAGACCCTTCAGGAATGAAGGTATGGGTCATTCCTCCAGGAAGAGCAAAGTGTAAGTGAATTTTTCTGTCCTGCCTAACCTGCCCCTAAATAACCACCCAAAGACATATTATTAATTATAAATGCTGGCCAATAGCTTAGGCATGTTACACACTAGCTCTTACAATTTAAATTAACCCATATTTCTTTCTTTTTTTTTTTTTTAAAAAAAAAACACTTTTATTTATTTATTTATTTATTTGCCTTGGTGTTTGCCTGGAACTACAGACAGTTGTTAGCTGCCATGTGGGTGCTGGCAATCGAACCCGGGTCCTCTGGAAGAGCAAATGGTGCTCTTAACCGCTGAGCCATCTCTCCAGCCCTAACCCATATTTCTTATCTATGTTTTATTACTTGGCTTGGTACCTTTCCTCAGTATGGCATGTTCATCTTCTCCCTGAGTTTCCTGGTGACTTTGCCCTTCTTTATCCCAGCGCTCTCTCCAAGTTTGTAAATCCCACTTAACTTCTTCTGCCTAGCTATTAATCATTTAGCTCTTTATCAAACCAATGAGAGCAATACATCCTCATAGTACACAAAAAGATTATACTATAACAGCCAAGACCTGCTGTGGTGCTGCTGAGGGTGGAGGAAATACATAACAGGTAATAAAGGAAGGTAGTTATAAATATCAGCTAAGGCCATGTGACCAGTTGCAGAAACAAGGCTTATAATTGGCATGAATGTTTCTGTCATATTTTGTTAAGTATGTGTTTTTACATGTATCTGGTGTTTTCTTTCCTTAATTTCTTTATAATGTGATATAACATCAAATAAGAGAGTGTCAGTAATTATCATATTTTAAGTTTGAGATTCTAAAAGAATATCCTTCATGGGACAATGCCATTTATTCTAAAATTTATAATTTGTTTATGGTTGTATGAGGGATAGTAATATCATGTTAGGTGTAATTATGGCCTGGTTTAAATATTTAATGCAAGTGTACATGAGACAGTTTTTATCATGTTAGATGTAATTATGACCTGGTTATTATTTCACTTAGAAATTAAGCATGACTTAAGGAGATATAATTGTGTGTCACGTTGAAAAGGAGTGGACTGTGGTGGCTGTTCTTGGTAGATCTAGAATGACTAAAACCCAAGCTCCTGGGTACATCTGTGAGGGGATTTTTCTTAATTAAATTATTTGAAGTAGGAACACCCACTTTTAATCTGGATCTTTTTTTTTTTAAAACTTTATTTATTTATTTATTTATTTGCCTTGGTGTTTGCCTGGAACTGGAACTACAGACAGTTGTTAGCTGCCATGTGGGTGCTGGGAATCGAACCTGGGTCCTCTGGAAGAGCAGACAGTGCTCTTAACCGCTGAGCCATCTCTCCAGCCCCCTAATCTGGATCTTTTAAGGTGGAAGATCTACCTTTAATTTGGGCCACCTCTTCCAGTAGCAGCCTCTATAGAGGACACGGAAGAAGGAAGCTCGATCTCTGTATCTGCTTGTTCTTGCTTCAATGGCTGAGTCCATTCCTTCACTGGCCTTAGAGCTTACTTCTTCCGGATTCTGGCAGATCATGGATTCTATGCTGAAGACCAGCTAAGACATCTAGTCCCATGGACTGAACAAACACTGGATTCTTTTCTTGGACCTTCTGGTAGGTATCAACTGTTGAACTGCCTGGACCATAGCCTGTAAGCCATTCTAATAAATCCATTATGTGTGTGTGACTGTGTGTGTCTATCTCACCCCACCCTCTCTCTCTCTCTCTCTCTCCATATATATATATATAAAGTTGCTCCTCTGGAGAACCCTAATATACCACCATACCTAGCACTTGGGAAACTGAGATAGTGACTGCTCAGAATAAAAACAATATCTCAAAAAAGCAAACAAAAAAAGCAGGTGGAGATATGGCCCAGTTGGTAAAAAGTGTCTTGCAAGCACAAGAACCTGAATTCAACCCTATTGTGTGACAGACAATTCTGAGAAGATATAAGCAAGGATTTACTCAGTCTGGAAAGGGACCAACCACAGACCTCAGTACAGATACCACCAAAGTCCAACTTGGTGAACCAGTGAGTTTAATGAGGGTTGCTTACAGAAATATTATAATCAAAAGTTTCTGTCCTGCCAGCAACTCCCAAATACCTAGGCACCACTTCCCAAATAATTGACTCAGAGGCTTAATTTTACTTATAAATGTTTGGCTGGTAGCTCAGGTTTATAACTAACTAGCTCTTACACTTAAATTAACCCATAATTGTCATCTATGTTTAACCACATGGCTTGACATCTTTTCTGAGTGCACCATTCTCATGTTGCTTTCTCTGTACCTGGCTGGCAGCTCCTGACACTAGCCTTCTCCTTCCCAGGATCCTTAGTCTAGTTACCTTGCCTATACTTCCTGCCTGGCTACTAGCCAATCGGCATTTTATTAAACTAACTTGAGTGACAAATCTTTACAGTATACAAGAACATTATCCCACGGCAGAATATGGGTAGGGATATTCTGCTTCACCAAAGCCCATCTCAGCATGGGTGACAGCTCACGAAAGCTGAAAACCTGGCACACAGTGCATGCTCTGCAGTAGCTCAACAGTTGTAGTGTCCTTTCCAGGTAGGAAGCTCAGTGGGTCTGAGCCTCTTCCAGGATGGTCTTAAAGTGATGGGCTGATAGTCTTCTTTGTAATTTGTCTTGTCTGAGAATGACCCTAAGCAGTTCTTATGCGTACATATGCTTGGAGAGGGAGGGGCCTAGTGAATCTGGTCAGTTTCAGGGACTTTCTGAAGCTATTTTGAGTTGTCTACTTTCTGTCTTAAGGAGCTTCTCGGTAGGATACAATGTTTTACCTTCCCTTTGAACATCCTGCCTTAAAATACCCTTTTACACCTCTCATTTCATATCTTATGTTTTAAAGAGTTTTCCTCCAAGATGGAAGGTTTTAATTTGAGAGGAAACTGCTATACAACAGACCCCTAGATCTCACATAAAAAAGGCTGAGTTTTGGTGGTGTGAACCTGACATCACAATGTTGAGAAGGGTGAAAGGGTGGTGCTTACTCAACAGCCATTCTTGGCCTACTTAGCAAGCCAAAGCTGTTAGGAGACTCTTGTCTTCAAACGGGATGAGGTTGTTTGGCACTTGAGGAAGAATGCTACCCTCAGTTTTCTTCTGGTCTCCACAAGCACACCTGTGCAAGACAGTAGCTGTTAAGGTTCAGAAGGTAAGAACTCAGGAATTTCAAGAAGTTTCTAAAACAAGATTCACAATACCCCTCCCCAAGGTTATAGAAGCAACAACAACTCCAACTGGCCCAGTGGTGGAGGTCAGTAGTACACTGTCCTCGCCCATGCTGGGGTGGTTTTCTTTGTGGTGCAGCTACCTTTAACTGCTCATGGTCCTGGAAGTAACCCCAATTAAGCCACTGGCTCACTAGGATAGACTTTGGTTAAAATTGTTGTGCTCTATCTGATGTGAGCACATGTCTGTACATCCCCAGGAAGTCACATGTCTTACACACACACACACACTACTGCAAAGTTCATTCATCAAACCAGCGCAGAGAAAAAAAAATGGGAAACTGATTTTAGTAGGTCCTAAATAGATGCTTAATCAGCTTCTTTTCCCATTTGCTAACACAGGCAGCAAGCTCACAACTTGAACAGGCTCAGGTAGGCCAAGACCAAGGTAGGCAGAAGGGATACATCAGCGCCTGCACAGCTTCCCCAGGTAAACAGACAAATCCTCCATAGTCTCAATGCTCCTTTTTTTCCAATCTTGCGATCCTCTGATTACCGACAGTTACTTGAAAAGATTTAGAAACCGTGATTTCACGAAGGGGGTGTGTGTCATAAAAATAACATTGCCCTGTAAAGGTATCTGCATTGAATGAAAAAGCAGCGCCATACAAGACACACAAACTAATCCGAGGGAAGGCGAGAGGGCACAGTCGGTGGGCGTCCGGACGGGCGCCGGCAGTTTGGAGGGCGCCTGGGAACTTGGAAGGGGACGCGACAAATGAGTGTAAACCAGCCGAGAAGGACAGGGCAGCAGCGACAGAGCCGACAGAGGCGCGGCCGGCGGACACCGCGGAAACAAAGGTCGAACCTGCAGAACGCCAGCACCGGGAGCTGCTAGGCCGCAGCGAGCGGGCCGGGGGCGCGCGGGGCCTCGAGAGGAGGGGCGAGCCGAGCCCGCCGGCGGGGGGCGGGGCGGGGCAGGCCTGAGCGAGCGCGCGCGGGGGCGGGGCCGGAAGCGCAGCGGCCGCGACGCGGACGCCGGGAGCGGCCGAGCCGGGAGGCTGTGGCTGGCGGGCGGTGCGGGAGGGCGGGCACGGAGGCCGAGGCCGCGGCCCGGGCTCTCCGCGCCGCTGTGGAGGGCGCCCTGGCCCTAACCGAGCCGCAACAATAGTGGGAGCGGGTCGCCCGGCGCGATCGGCCGGTGAGGGGAAACGGGAACGCCGCTCCCGGGCGCTGCGGCGAGAGAGACTTTCGGAGCCTGGACGTGCAGGAGCACACAGCGCTGACTGAGGAAATTCTCAGAAAAGGCCGATCTCAGGCTGGGTCTGAGCACGGGACCGGGTTAGGTGGAGGAACCTGCAGGTCGAAAGGGAAAAGAGCCTTTAAGATTTCCCGGGGTTTTGGCCAATGCTACCATTTTAAAGGTAAAAGGCATTGCGCTTCAGGTGTTTTGTGATTTTTATGTGTGTGTGCCTGCACAATTGGCTCATTTCAGAATTCAAAACCTTTAATGTAAAAGATCGGTGTTTTGTTTTTATTTTTAAGAAATCCACAAATTTTCCTCCCCAGACCTCCACTGGACTTCGTGTTGTGTACATACTGCTGTATGGTATTATTTATTTTAACTGGGCAAATAAGTCTGGAAGATTCCCCCCCCCCAGTGCCATTTCGTATTTGTTCAGCCTTTTTTGTTTTATTTTGTTTTGTTTCCCTTCCCTGGCATTTGAAGCATTTGGAAACGAGAGATTTTTCAACCTTTGGAGCTTAAGGTTCCCTTGTCAACAGAAGGACAGCTGGGAAAACTGGATTGAAAGGATGGTTTTTATCTCTCTGCTGTTAAGACTGATATTTTGAAGTCACATTCTTTCTGTGCTTCGTTTTTTTTTAGCCCATAGTGGTAACCTTAAAAGAGATTTGTGGTTGACGTTTTGGTTTCTAAGAAGGTCATAGTTTTTCCTCTTTCGTTTCTTTTTCTTTTTTTTTTTTTTTTACATTTTCTTTTTTTAAGACAAGGGAAGGGGAAGGCCAAGGGTCAAGGAAGGAGGAGACCATGCTGAGTGGTCGAAGTAGAATGGCTCTGCGGTTAGCAGGGTCCTGACAGCTGGAAGAAAAACGATTCAGTCTTCAACTTGGGAGGCCTTCCTCTCACCTTCCTTAAAAATTGCAAGGGATTCAGGCCTGATCAAGACGTCCAAAGAAACTACAGGATTCCGGAACTGTGGAGACACCGAGAAATCATGAGCATAAGATTACCCCATAGTATAGACAGGTAAGTTTGCAAATAATTTGGGATTTTTCCAACACTTATTAAAAACACTAGGAGGGAGGTGTTATGTTTTTTTCTGACTGAGCTGTGGGATAGGTAAGGTAGGAACTGGGGTCTATGGGTACTGTCAATATGTTTATAGTCCCTCTGTGTGTGTCCATGTCCAGAACATACCTCCTAATTCTGTTCATTTATAACCAGTAAGCAATGAAGCTGGAGAGGAGGAGGAAATGCTTTTTAGTAGCTTTTGCCTTACACCAGGTATAAAGCTGACTCTGGCTCCCCAACTTGTCAGCTTAGGGATTCAATGCTTGGATCAAGCCTGGCCATGAGAACCCACAGAGGTGAATAGCTTTAGCTATTTGGGGAGGGTAGGAGTGACTGATAGAGTTGTGGGCCTCCATCAGGCTGCCTGTATAGAATGGTGGGATGCAGCAGTAGGGTGGTTCCCGTTTAAAATGAGGAAGATGCTCTTGGCCTGAATGTTGGGACAGAAATACCCTGCATCTATATAATCAGAATTTTGAACAGTGGTTCATAGAGCTCCAAAATGATTAGGTCACATTAGGATTTCTTTCTCTTCAAGTTTAGAGTTGACATTGAGACTTACCAACAGGCTGATACTCAAGGTTTAATTTTCCAAGCTGTTCTTAATAAGCTTGATTCTGCAAAGCAGGCCTTCCCTCTGCCTGAAGCCGGAAGGAGTTGTTTTGGCTCCTAGGCCCTTGAAATCAGCTGGAGGCACATGATGCCCCTCCCCCCCATGGGCTTGATCTGCCTTCCCTGTGACTGGTAACAAACATTGCAGCTGGATTGTTCTACCCTCCAAATGGTTGATACAACTTTGGGAGGTGTCTGTCTTGTCATTTCTTCACCTTTTCCTCTTCAACTCTTCTGCCTTAAACATCCTCCAAGGGGGTGTGTTTTGTGGATATGCCATACATCCCAACTGAATAGATAGGTAGGTGTTTGGAAGAGATCAGTCAAATGAAAAAATAGTATTTACCAGATAGGGAAGAAAATCTGTAAATCAGCAGTTGCTCCCTCTGTCAGTTAACCTTTGGTTATACATGCTATTAGTAATTTCCTTTTACTAAGGAAAAAGGCCTAAGAGCATAATAATCTCCTCAACACTACCGATACCATGTCTCAGGGACCCAATTAGGTCTGTTGAGTAGTCCTTGCATAGGGAAACTGCCTTGCAGTAGGGAAGAGAAGACAAGCACAAAGGCAGTGTGGCTAGCTGGCATCTCCCTTCCCCTTTCCATTGTGGTCTTCTATAATTTGCCCCTGGGAAATGATAACTGAAGCTGTCAGAGCAAGGAGGTGAAAGGTGGTTGCATGTCTGCCCTTTTTATCCTTTTGAAGTTGTGGGATTGTCAAACAATTTCTATTAATTTGGAGATGTGAGCAGATGGCAACCAGGTATTGAGGGGTGAGGGGGCAGTGAGGGCTTCTGGGTTAACATGAGATGTTCCTTTAGGAGCTTGCATAACTTCATAGGTGCAGGTCCCAGGGTCCTAAGTGCTTGAATTAGAATCTCATGACAGATCAGAAATTATTCACATTTTGCAGATGAGGAGACTGAGTGGACTCCTGGTTTGTCTGGTGCCATTTAGTATTGTCTGAGAAGTTCAAGGTCTAGACTCAAATCTAGGTCTTCTGATTCTGAATGCCTCTTTTGTTGTTGTTGCCCCGTCCTGTCTGCAGAGGTTTGTAGACTGATCATCTAGAATGAGTAAGACACCATTTTGCTCTCCGCTCTTACTCTCTCTGGCAGTTGGGTTACGTGTTTGTCAAGTGTTCCCCTGTACTTTGTACCTATAATCTCTGGAGCTAAAATACCACGTTCCTCCATGGGATAGTGCACTTTGCAGGGAGCCTTGCCTGCCTTTACACTGTTGATTCCCTGCCCCATTGGCACGGGCAGGCCCAGAACTGAGATCCCCGCTCTGGCTTTCTCTAGCTGACTTCTCTGATCCTGCTGCCTTAGCTATAGAGTTACACTGTTGAACTTGTTGGTATCTTAGGCTCTGTACCTTATAAATGTACATAATCCACAGTCCTTTCTTTCTGTCACTCAAACTGGCTTCCCAACTTCCTACATATCTGGGATTCACAGTCATCCTCACTTGCACCTCCCAAGTGATAATTTGGTTTTATGCCATGCTAGAAGGGTGGGCCAGAAGGCAACATCGCAAATCATGTTGTCAGGGCTTCTGTTCCCTTTGCGCTTATCAATTTATTGTGTATAATGGTATATGTGTTTTAGAGAATTATTTATTTATTACTGAAAGCAGGTAGTCTAATTGGGAAGTAGGTCTGGCGGCACATGCTTATACCCATAACCCCATTACTTGGGAAACTGAAGCACGAAGGGTTACGAGATTGACACTACTGGGCTACACTGTCAGTTTAAGGCCAGCCCAAGTTACTCACTAAGACTCTCCCAAGGCCATATAGGAGCGCCACTGGTCTGACCTCTGAACGCAGGGGCTGTGTTGGTTTACTTGTTTTGTCCTGTCTGCTAAATTTAGTGCCTGGTGCCTAGTCAGTGCTGTTTGGATACGTGAGCATACCAACAGATGTAAATTCATCTAGTGTAGGTCGCTTCAGTGACTTCATCATGTAGTTAGAGAAAACTTCCTTGGTGATGTGTGTTTTCTAGAAGATAAAGGACAAGATGGAGGACCTTATATTTAGAGACCGGGTGGCTTCACTAAGGGAGACTGGGCCACCTACTTGGCAGCCTTTTGCATCAGTTTTCCATAGAAAGCATGAGGTGTGTTCAGATCATGTCTCTCTCTTGTCAGTTGTTAGTGGACGGAGAGATAACTTGTGTCTGCCCTGTCCTTTGCAGTTTTTCTTCTTAACATCTTTTTGGCCCTTAATCTGAATTCCAGTATCTCTGAAGATGTGTTTGTATTTCAAATAGAGAGCATATCTGATTCCTTAGGGTGAATGTTTTTTGGGACTGGGTAGATTAGGAGTTTGTATCCACAGAACAGCTTTTCTCAGCACAAAGGTAGCTCATGAGAAGGCCAAACCAGAAAAGTATAGTTATACCAAGAATTCTTGGTCTTCTCTATTTCTTCCTGTATGAAGCAGAAGGGTCATACTCTTGTCATATCTAGTTTACACAGTTATGATTGTGCCATTTGAAAATTGCTTGTTGTATCTCCCTTACAGAGCTGTTGAAAGACACAAATCAAATGAGATAAGATATTCCAAATTGTTTTTTTAAATTGTGAAACTATATAAACTAGATGGTAACTTCATGGATTTGGAGTACAGCTTTGTGTACTACTTCATGAATAAAATAATCCAAAACAAATTAAAACTGGTGTAGAGCACACCTTTAATCTCAGCACGTGGGAGAGAGAGAGACAAGTGGATCTCTGTGATTTCAAAGCCAATGTGCTCTACAAACCAAGCCTGAGACCAGCCAGGGCTACATATTGAGATCCTGTCTCAAAACAATAACAACAACAAATTTAAAAGTTAAAGGGTGTCAGAAAGTTCTATTATTTTGAGAAATTTAAGAAAAATGAGTATAGTTTTTTGTTGCAGAAATGAACAAGGTGAGAACAGAAAATAATACTTGGTAGGGAGTATAGCTTTGGTGGCATCCTTGCTAGAGTGCAGGAAGAACGGGGCACTCCAGAAATGGAGGCAGGAGATCAAAAACCCAAGATCTGGGGCTGGAGAGATGGCTCAGAGGTTAAGAGCACTGACTGTTCTCCTAGAGGTCCTGAGTTCAATTTCTAGAACCAAATGGTGGCTCACAACCATCTGTGATGAGATCTGGTGCCCTCTTCTGTACACTGTATACATAATAAATAAACATTCTAAAAAAAAAAAAAAAAATCCAAAATCTTTCTTGGCTTCATAGGGAGTTTGAGGCCAACAACCTGAGCTGCAGACCCTTGTCTCAAAAAGAAAGCAATACTGATAGGTGGGTGTGGTGGTTCACCCTATAATCTTGGAAAATTGAGGCAAAAAGATTCAGAGTTTAAGGTTAACCTGAACTATATATAAGGCCAGCCCACTGAAACCTTGTCTCAAAAGACCAAAAAGAAATAGTTTTCCAGTGGTAATGTGAGTATATTTGTGCTTGAGTGTGTGTGTGCATATACTTAGTCGTGTACACACATGTATTGGAGTCTTCTCCAGTCACGTTTCTCTTCATTTTTTAAGACAAGGTCTCTCACTGAACCTGGAGCTTGCTGATTTAGTAAGGTGAGACTGGCTGACCAGTGAGCTCCAGGAATCTAAACTCAGGTTCTCATGCTTGCAAGGTTAGCACTTCCTTACTGACTGTCTCCCCAGCTTCTTCCTAGGAGTCTGATGAATGGAAAAGACTTGCACTTTGCCTAATTAGATGTCACTTTGTGTGATGCAGTTAGAATTTGTTGTGGCTTTTTTGTTTGTATGTTTTGTTTTTTGCAAGTACTACTAAGATTCACTAGCAACCCTAGGAAATAATTGATTGGTCATCCCAAGCTATTGTAGAAGAATCTTTCAACAGAAATGCAGACTCTGTTACTGTCAGGGACCTCTTCCATCTGAGATTCTTGTCTCTATTCCACACTCTGGGGCTCTGGATTTTTAACTTAATTTATATACTTACTTAGTAAGTACTTTAGAAGACTGGTCTCCCAGCACAACAATAGCAATCTAGAGCAGCAAAGAGTAAGTACCCAGAAGTGCTGTGTCTTTTCCTCAGCATAACTCTTGTTTCCATCTAGAACATGAGATGGGAGGTGACAGTAGATTTACAGATGAAACAATTGGCCATTAATCAGCATTATTAACCAGCATCAGGCAAAGCTTAATTTTGATTCATAAAAATGTTCCTATAGATCAAGTTAATACTTTTTTTCTTGTCAAAGTACCATTTGGCAGAGAAACTGTGCTCCAATTTAGGAGTGTAAACAAAAATAAAGATGATTGCATCCATCAGAAATCAAAACAGATTTTGTGGAGACTGTATAAGTAGTTCCTAAAAGAATACATAGATAAGGGGGTTCTAGAAGCTAACAGTTTCTGTGGAACAGGGTGTGGAAACTGGAGACTGTGTCCCAGACTTGTGTTTGAAAGAGATCTGCAAGACATAAGCTATTATTTTTTAATACTGAGTCTGCTTCACATTATCATAGTGGCATTACTATTAAAAGTATATCTTACTGGAAGTGGTGGTGCACATCTTTAATCCTAGCGCTGATAAGGGAGAAGCAGATGGGTCTCTGGACTTGAGGCCAGCGTGGTCTACAGAAAAACCAAACCGGGGAGGAGTGATGCAAAGTAAATGGAATGAGAAAATTTTAATTAGAAATTAAAATAAATAGTGATTTAAAAAAGAGAAAAAAGGAAGACACATAGCACCTGAGGGTAAGTTTCTAAGCCATATAATAAATCTTCCAATTAAATTTAAAAAATAATAAACTAGTAAAATACATTTTTTTTTTTTGGTTATTGTTGTTGTTGCTTTTCTAGACAGGGTCTCTCTGTGTAGCCCTGTCTGTCCTAGCACTCACTTTGTAGACCACAGAGATCCATCTGCCACCTCCCAAGTGCTGGGATTAAAAGCAGGTGCCACTACTGTCCAGCTGATCACTTCCCCTTTTTAGATTTTTTAAAAAAATTTTATGTATATTTGTGTTTTGCTTGCATACATATCTGTGCACCCTGTGTGTGTAGTGCCCTTGGAGCTAGAAGAGAACCTTGAATCCTCTGGAACTAGACAGATGGTTGTGAGTGAATATGGGGTGCTGGGAATGGAACTCCGGTCCTCTGCCACTCAGCAAGTACTTCTCACCAAGCCATCTCTCCAGCTCCTTCCTTTTTTTCTTAATCACTGTGTTGGGGGAAAACCCAAGCTTAGACCTCCTCCACTCTATTGGTCAAACAGTCTGAAAGAAGTTGCTGATTCTAGTCTCAAAGAACTAAAGACCATTAGTTACATGGGAGCTTGTAGGGAAAATGCCAGCCTCTTGAGTTAACAGATATGGATGCTGGAGTTAGCTTTGCTCCTACTATATGGAAAAATGCTTACCTGCACTGCACCTTCATTTCCTTAACCTGAAAATTTGGTCCTTGAAGTTGTTATGTTAGAGCCTCTGGAAATGATGTCATGCTTTCAGTGAGCCAGGACTTTTTTTGTTTAGGAATCATTATCTTGTCTCTCTGAAAAGTCATGAAGAAGGGGGGTTGGGTGGGGGGCAGAGTGCCTATGAAAAGGGAAAGAGAAACAATACGAGGGTATGAGATATGAAGAGGAACAGTGGTCCCTAATAGGATTGAAGACAGATTAGAAGGTGTTTAAAGACGCCCAGCTTAGGGGGAAAATCATGAGAGTGAAAGAGCACATTTGTTCCACAGGACCCTGGTTCAGTTACCAGCACCACTTGGTAGCTCACAACCATCCATAACTCCAGTTCCAAGGCATCTGACACTCTCTTCTGAGTTCTGTGGGCACTAGGTGTGTATGTGGTGCACAAACACGCTTGCAAGTAAAATACTCATAAGTAGGCAGGAGAGGAGTAGCTAAATTTTTTTAAGTGGAAGACAGAAGAAGCCATTTTGGGCAAAGAGAACATGAACAAAGCTTCTGGAATGGGTGTGGACTGAGAATGGTAAACTTGCGGGTCTCTGGAGCAGAGAAAAATTAAGTTGATAATGTATACAAGGTAGAGAGGATAGTTCAGACTTTATGGAGGAGTCTGTCGAATCTTATCATAGAGTGATTTTTAAAACAATATTTAAGTTCAGTTTGATGTTTCAATGAGTTAAGGTGCTTGCTACCACGCTGAAAAACCTGATTTTAATTCCTGGAGTCTTCATGGTGGAAGGAACCAATTCCTGAAAGTTTTTCTCTGGCCCCCATATCATGTGTGCTATGGCACTCATGAGTGCCCATAACACACAGTTCATTGTAATACAAGATTTTAAAAAGTGATGGGTAAAGAGCAAATTCTGGTGTTGATATTTAAAAGAGTTTAAATTTGGGAAGGCTACCTAGAAGTTTTATAGCAATCTTTGTAAGAGATGAGTTTCTTCTGTGTCCAAATGATGTTGACAGTGAAAATAAAGAAGAGATTGGGTGCAGATGGCATTGTGGAAGCAGAATCAATGAGGTATGCTAGAGCTCACCTAATGTGATTCCTGACTGTGAGACTAGTTGACTATGAATGGGACAATATTAGTGATAGAACAGGAGCTTCATTAAAAGTCACTTGTCTCCTATTGGCACCCAGCAGTTCCCTGAGCAGAGAATATTTAACAAATTTATCTTGCTAAGCCTCTTGAATTAGGCCACTTCTAACAAATAGTTTTGGGTGCAGTCTTTTAGAGAGATGAGAAAAGGACAGTTGGTTTTGGGGTAAACTCTTAGAAAATTGGATCATGCTTTGAGAAGATCCCCTCTCAGCCATGGCTAGCTGAATGATTTTGTAAAGCATTTTGTGAATTCTGTAATATAGTGGTAAGTCAGAGACATTTTTGTCAAAGAAATTGGTTGCCAAGGACCCAGATTTGTCTAACACTATGCTTGGGTTACCCATAGTTTTCTGTTAAGTCTTAACTGAGAATTGACAAGCATGGCTCTGGGATCACAGTGAACAAAACAGGAGTAATTGAGAATGAGGCTGGCATGGTGGCACAGACCCTTAACCCCGGCACTCAATAGGCAGAAGTAGGCGGATCTCTGGAGTTTGATGCCAGACTTGTCTGTACAGTGAGTTCCATGTCTCAAGATAAGGAAGGAAGGAAGATAGAGTGCTTTGCTGTCCGAGATCTCAAACCAAGGCAGATTCTATTTTGCTTGAAACCTACTGTGTTTTTCCTTTCTTGGCTTGGCATTCATGACTTCTTTTCTTCATTTCAGCCTATACCTTGCTAATTGTGGTCGTACCATCACCTGCCATCACATAGACCAACCTATTTCTGAGTCCACTGCATTCATTTTGACTGGTTGGTATCAAAGGTTGTCTGTTCCGACCCCACTAGTTTCATTTCTTTAGTGATTAACACCACTGAACTCTACCATATATTTGTGTTATTCCTCCTTCACAGACATAGAGCAGTTTGATTCTGTTATTCTTTATTTTGTACAAAAGAATTGGTATAAAAGTTCATTTTAAGTAAACTTTAAAAAACTTGGAAATAAATAAAAACATTGCACACCAAAATTAGCCAGACTCAAAATCTACAACTTAATGAACCTATATAGTTAGAATTAGCATTCATAACAGAACCTTTGAAGCCTCGCATTAAACTTACACACTTATCCACCATGGAAACAAACAAATGTACAGCAGAATTAGAACTAGGAAGACAATGACCTCACATTGTTAAACTGTACTCACAGGTATATTTGTTTGCATATATTATTGTATAGATATCACATATAAGAGAGAACATGTGATTTTTTTTTTTTTAACTTTTGAGATTATGTGACTTTACTTAATAGTATACATTCTGGGGTTGGAGAGTTAAGAGCACTGACTGTTCTTCTGGAGGACCTGAGTTCAATTCCCAGCATCAACATGGCAGCTAACAACTGTCTGTAATTCCAAGATCTGACACCCTTATACAGTTATACATGCAGGCAAAACACCAATTCACATAAAATAAAAATAAATAGTATACATTCTAAGTCCATCCATTTTCCTACAACTTTTTAACTTCATTTTTCCTCAGAGCTGAGTAGTATTCTATTTTACATATATACCAATTTTCATTACCCATTTTTCTGCTTATGAACAACTAGGTTGGTTCTAATCCTGTGCTATAGGGAATTAAGCACCAGTAAAAATAAAATCGGAATTTATGTAAAAGTTTACACGTCGCACCTAGCACATAAAAGACTTTGGTTTAAAAAAAGGCTGTCCCTTTCTTCATGTTTTATGTTGGTTATTACTTCTTGCCCTGACAATCAAGGTTCAAGGATAGCGTCTATATTTTGCTTTTCTGGGTGACTTTTACTTCCCTGTTCTTGTTATATTAGATGTTCTCTATACATAACAAACACTATTTCTAGACTTGAAGTGTAGCTCACTTTTGACATTGTTGATTTCCTAAGAAAAATGCCTGTAAACACTGCTGCCAGATGGGCTGGCAAGATGGCTGAGCAGTTATGAGCAACTGATTGCTCTTCCAGAGGACCAAGGTTCAATTTCCACTAACTAACAACTGCCTGAAACTCTAATTCTAGAGGATCCAATGCCCTCTCCTGGCCTCTGCTGGCACCATTCATGTATGTAGTGCATGGACATACATGCTGGCAAAACACCCATATGCATAAGCACTGCCACTAGGAGCTGAGATCAAGAATTCTTGTTCATAGCTGGGTGGTGGTGGTGCATGCTTTTAATTCTAGCATTCAGGGAAGCAGAGACAGGTGGATCTCTGTGAGTTCAAGGCTGTGTTGGTCTACAGAGTAAGTTCCAGGAAAGCCAGAGCTACACAGAGAAACTGTCTCAAAAAACAAAAAGAAAAAAGGAAGAAGGAAGGAATTGTTGTTCATATTGGATATTAGGCCTTGGGTACTTGGCAGTTATTGTAGAGATAGGCTAGTCTTGTTGGAGTTGCTGCCTCCAGCTTATCAGAATTTTAGGGGTTTCCCCATTGGCGGCTTGGTTTTTAGACTGCCATTCCCCTATAGGGGTCTGAAGGCAGGGTCCACACTGCTGTCGTGTACTGCCTACCCAGTGCTGGCTTCATTCATTCCACAGACCAGGGCCCTTAGCAGCTTCTCTCCAAGTGACTGTGGTTGCAGAGAAAGGACACTGTTGTTCTGGGAGGTGGTGACTGAGGAGAGTGCAGTGAATAGCCGTGTGAAAGGGATCTTGTGTTCAGCAAGAACTGCAGACCCTCTTCTCAGAGCCCCAGAGACAAAGAAACACTACTTAGGCTTTAGTATCTTCACAGGAACAGTACTAGAAGAATTTATTCATGTTGTCCCTCAAGTGAGGTTGATATAACGAATCTTCACATGCCATGGTGTCAGATATGGATTCAACATGAGTATGATGCCTGTGGTCCTATTAAGGATTGCGTGGTTTTGTTGAGAGAAGACTGATATGAGGTGGTACCTTGGTAACTTGGAATATATGAGGAGGACACCCTTAGATGTCCAGACTTCCTGGAGGAAGAGACCTTCAGATTGAGACACAAAATGGTAGCCAGGAAGGAGAGAGATAGAAAATCCAGGCAAAGAGCATGATCTTCTGGAAGAGCGGTCTGTGCTTACCAGGTGGATATAATGGCCTTGGTGCGTATTGCTGGGTAGTGGTGAGGCTGGAGCCACTTTATCACCGGGTAAAGTGAGAAGAGGGGACAAGAAAATGGTGATAGACAGCCAGACCAATTCTTTTGCAAAGTTTAGTCAGAAGAGAAAATGTGACTCCTGGTTTTTGACAATAGGACTTAGTCTGTTTTTTGGTTGTTTTTTTTTTTTTTTTCAAGATGGGACTCTGTTCCCAGGCCAGAGGTTGTTCGTCTTCAGTGTACATTGGGGTTGGCTGGAAAGCCTGTTTAAAATATACAGTGTTGGGCCTAGGTCCTCTAATTCTGGCTCAGTAAGTCTCAGTCTCCTGAGAATTTGCATTTTTAACAGCTCAGGTGATACTGATATCTGTTCCATGCTTTGAGAGTTTCACAGTCCCTAGTGACATCTGTGCTGTTAATTAGCTCTTTATTTTGTGGGTGTGGGTGGATGTGATTTTTTTTCTGAAGCAGGTTTTTACTGTATTAGCAACCTCAGATGGCATAGAACTCACTTTGTAGCCAAGCTGGCCTCAAACTCAGTGATTTTCCTGTGTCAGGCTCCAGAGTGTTGCCACCACTGCTGTTAGCGCTTCCATTCTTATGGCAATGCCTCTATTTGTTATAAACTCTTTCAAAACTCATACAGCCATGGCTCTGCTCTCTGCTGTGGATTTTTTCAGTGAATGGTGAACACTGTGTCCTTACAACTAACCTTACGTCTACTACATAGAAGCCTGTAAATACTGGTTAAATGGGCTGATCTGAGCCGCATACATCACCTTCCCCTGTGAACCTTTCTCAGTATTTTCCCTAGGATTGTTTATAATTCCAAATTCTACTTTAACCCTGCAGAAGTAGCAAAAAAATAATTCTTAGAGAAATGTCAAAGCTGGCTGCCTAAATCAAACACATCTAATTTCAGTTTGGGATTAAATCAGAGAATAAATTTCCTGACGTGATTCCCCAAACTGATCTGGGGCTCTGGATTATTTAATAAGAAGGATCTTTGGAATATGATTGGTTTCTCAAATGTTTAGGTTCCTCCTGAAAAAGCTTCCTATTCTGTGTTCTCTACCCTTGCAGTAGCCCTCACCACAGTCAGGCTTCTCTGCTCAAGGCTTTGGGGTTCTGTTCTAGAGCTTTGGGCACTTTTCTTGAAATGGGACCTCAGAACTCACAATAAGGTTGCCAAAGCACCCGACCTTTAGTCTCCCATTGTGCCATGGACAAACTCCATGGTGATAAGTTGTTTCTTATTATTTCTAGGTTCCCCAGACCCATGGTCCTGAGTCTGAGACATAGGTCTAGATCAGGATAATGGGAGATGTACAAGGCCTGGCAATTCCTGGGCCAGAGGTTTTTCTAACACTTCAGACCTTAAGATTATTTAATTAAGAAATTAAGAAACCATAAAGCCTGGTCTGGTAGACATCTCTCTCCCACAGCCTAGCCTTAGGCTACTAGCTGCTCCTCTGTTTCCTGGAGACACTCTTTAACTAGACCGGAACTTGCATCCCGGCACTGTGATGCTCTGGGGACACTGGACATTCTGTGGAAGGAAGAGCTTCAACAAGCACTTAAAGAATTACTAGTTGTAATGCAAAGATCTGGATTCTTAACTGTTAGGGCAACGGCAGCAGGACAGACAGGATTAAAGAAGAGACAGAGACAAAACCCCAAGTGTTTGTTGTTGTTGTTTTCATTTTTAAGTAGGGTAGAACAATAACCAGGGAGAAAAAAATTGAAAAGACGGAATTTTACAACAGAACGCTGGTATAGCAATCTCATGCCCCTGCAGATTCCCAGCCTCATCTTATTTTATGTTTTAATTTATTTTTCTTGTGTGTGGGGAAGAGGGGGAGCATGTGCTATGGAACAAGACTGGAGATGAGTGGACCACTAGTGGTAATCCATTTTCTCCTTCCACTGTGTGGATCCTGGGTTATCAGCAAGGACCTTTACCTGCTGAACTATCTCCCCACCCATCAGCCCCGCCTTCAGATAGAGAATCAGGCTTAGAAAGCCTTAATGACTTGCCTAATGTCCATGAGCTAAAAAGAAGTGCAGTTGGGGATTTCTCTTTTCCCTTTTTAATTCGGTGCTTAGCAAGCCCTGGGAGGACTGGTGCTGTCCTGTGTTCTTGTTTCTGTGTTCCTGCACTCTTGGCAGGCTTAGGTGGTAAGTAATTGCAAATCTTGTGAGGAGCCAGACCTCGGTGCTTCTGGACAGTGATGCACATGACTTTAGGAATCAAGTCTCCTGAGTTGCTCTGTATCTTTCAGCTAAAATTTTCTTGTGAGCTGAGGTTTGTATTTGCCCTCTAAGGAAGAGGGTGACTCTGCCTTTGTCTTTTGGTTGGCTAAGTAGTAGGGAATGAGTAGTAAATTCCCTGGGGCCTGGGAATGTCAGTGAGGTTGAAGAAAATAAAATCTCAGAATTGTCTTGGTACTGTACCAAACAGTGTGGCATCTTTAAGCTGCTCCAGGCTTATCTTCCTGTGTGGTATATTTTAGTAGCTAACACTGTGAAGTAAGTAGATGATGGGTAAAATATGACTGAAAAAATGGATACATTTAAACATTTCTTACTTAGTCTTTGGCAGTTTGATAATGTATCTTCATCCTGTCCACCTCTAAGATCTCTTCCCGTTCCCTCTGGACACCTCTCCCAACATGTTCCCCTTCCACATTTTTCATTTTTATTTTTTTTATAACTTACTGTGTCCAATTAATATTGCAGGTAGAATGTTGACTTGTCTTAGGCAAGTTCTGTGCAGGTAATTATAAATGAAGTAAGTTTATGGGTGCAATGGCCAGGTTCTATCCAGAATACAACCTTTCACATCACTCCTCCCCATCTTTGGGCTCTTACATTCTTTGTGCCACATCTTCTGCAGTATTTCCTGAGCTTTAGGGAGGGATTATACAGATGTCCAGTTTGAGGAGCTTCCAGCAGCCGTATGCTCAGCACTTTAGCTAGTCATGACTCTGTATTCATTGTTAATTGCTCCTAAAAGAAGCTTTTCTGCCCAAGGTTGAAAGCAGCACTAGCTGTAAGCATAAACATTTAGAAGGCAGTTTGACAGTATGTCCATTTGTAAAAACAATATTGGGTTCTACCCTAGGGTCTATAACTTCCCAAACCATGGACTTTTCACCAACTTTATATACCAGACATGAATTCCCCCCTATGGAATAAAGCATCAAATCTACTCACAAAAATACCATCATAACCATTCTGTCGCTATTGTACTAGTGGGTACATCTTGCTTGGCAAATTGGTTTTGTAGCATTCAGATCCACTTCTGACTAACACCTTCTTACACCATGAAAAGTTGGACAGCAGGGAGGAAATTTTCAGATCAATTCCAGCTTGATTTCTCTGTCTTTTAACCAAAGTGTTTTCAGCTGGAGTCTTACCTTTTAGCTCTAATAGTCAACTAAGAACAGTGACAATAGACTGTGTTGCCTGCAAGTGAAAAGCGTAGTCCCTGGCACTTGTAGAGAGTTATTCCACAACTGGCACTGAGATTTTCATTCAGTAACCCATGTCTTCTGGGAAAAGCATTATTCACACATGCAGTATGTTCGTATTTTTTTATTATACTTTTTAATTAGCTTACAAAGTAGTGGATTTTCGTGAGGGTTTTGATAACCAATCACCCATCCTTTCCCTCACTCCTTACACCTTTAATCTCCGATACTTTATCCTCCTCCTAATTTTATATCTGTGTACTTCTGTCCCCTCACTTGAGGCTTCCCCTCTGCACACACCTAGGCCCTCTCTAGCTTCTTAACCACTACTGACATTCCACATTAAACACACAAATTTAAAAGTTTGAAGCTAGCACCCACATATGAGAAAACACAAGGCAGTTGCCTTGCTGGGTCTTAGTTACCTGACTTAGTATGTTTTCCAGTTCCATCCATTTTCCTGAAAAAAAAAATAGTAATTTTATTTTTCTTTACAGCTGAATAAAATTCCACTGCATATACATAGTGCATTTTCATTATCCACCATCAGTTGCTGGACCTCTAGTCTGACTCCCACTTTCTATTTCGGTTAGAACAGTATGTGCATGGATGTCCACATACCTCTCTACAAGGGCATGAGTTTGTTCTTTGAGTGTTTGCTTAGGAGTAATACAGCTAGCTTGTTGGTGGTTCTGTTTTTAGCTTCTTTGGGATATCTTCACTCTGGTTTCCATAGTGGTTATACCAGTTTATACACTCCCACCAACCATGGTTTCCCTTTCCTTCCTCACATCTTCAACAGCGTTTGTCTCCTGATGCTGCCTGTTCTGACAGGTGTAAGATGGGGTCTCAAAGCAGCTTTAAATTCCTTTTTCCTGATGGCTAAAGATATTAGACATTTTAGAAAAATGTCCATCAGCCAATTGTATGCCCCCCCTCTTTTTCTTTTGGTTTGGGCTGTTATTTTCTTGATGTCTAATTTCTTGAAATTTTTTATATATTCTAGATATTAATCCTCAACAATTAATGACCTTACTGAAGTATAATTCACACGCCATAAAATTTGTCATGTTAGAGTGTCCAGTTCAGTAGTTTTTAGTATATTCCAAATTGTGCAGCCATCACCAGTGTCTGATTCCAGGACACCTTCATTGCATACACCCTCAATCTTGAGCCTGCTAGCAGTTGCTTCCCTTTTTTTTTCTCTCTCTCTCTCTCTAATCTAAAACCACTAATCTTCTTTCTGCCACTGTGGATAGTTCATATAGGTAGAGTCATACAATGTGTAGTTTATTGTGGCTAGCTTCCTTCACTTAACATTTTAAAGCATATTGTAAAATGTAGGATTTTATGGTTCAGTAATGTTCCATTGGATGGATAGTATCAACTGATATTTGGATTTTTTTTGAGTTTTAGACTGTTATGCTGATGTGTGTGAGGCCATGTGAACCCAGTCCTCAGCACCACAAAATTAAACAAAAGAAAAAAAAATCAGTAGACTATTATGAATAATGTAGTTATGAATGTTTTTATACAAGTTGTTTTTAACTTTATTTTTAGATTATTTATTTTATTTTTGTATCTATGAGTGTTTTGCATGCATGTGTATCATGTGTGTGTTTGGTGCCTGAGGAGATCAGGAGAGGTTTTTAAACCTCTAGAACTGGAATTATGGATGGTTGTGAGCTACCATATGCATGTTGGTAATTAAACCCTGGTACACTGTGAGAATAATAAGTACTCTTAGCCAGTGAACCAAGCAACCTGTTCAGGTTTTTGTAGAGATATGTTTTCATTTCTCCTGAGTATACAGTAAGAGGAGAATGGCTGATGATACAAAAATCCAAACTGATTTCTAAAGTGGTTTTACCATTTTACATTTCCACCAGCAAACTATGAGAGTGGAGTTCTGAGTAGCCACTCGTACCTGTTATTGCCTGCCTGCCTGCCTAACCTCCCTTTCTTAAACTTTTCTGTGTATTTTTTAAACACATTTATTTTATATGTATATGTACATCTGCCATGTTTGTGTAGTTGTTGGAGTCTAGAGTAGGCACCAGATCCTCTGGAGCTGGAGCCAAGTGTGAGCTCTCAGGCCTGGGTGCTAGAGTCTAACCTCAGGTTGTCTAGAGATGCAGCCAGTGCTCTCAGCCCGTTTTTTGTTTTGTTTTGTTGGTTAGCTGATTGACTTGATTTTGTTCTGTTTGAGATAGTGTATTGAGTGTGGTGAGGATTGCCTGAAACCCAGCTGTCTGTCTTCCCACCCATCTCATTGTTCCTTACCTTTTCTTTCCTCCTCCATTGTTTTTAATTTAGGATCTTATGGGAGTAGAGAGATGCTTCAGAAGTTACAAGCACTTGCTGCTCTTTCTTAGTCTCCAGCTGGCTTGATTCCCAGCACCCACATTGTGGCTCACAACTGCCTAACTTCAGTCCCAGGGAGGAACCTGGCACTGACCTCACTCTTCTGACCTGAGGGCACCAGGCATGAGTATGTTCTCAGACAAACTTTCAGGTCAAATACTCATTCACATAAAATAAAATTTTAAATTGGGAAAAAAAAAAAAAAAGAAAGAAATCAGTCAGACTTGTGTCCAGGAAAGCCCCAAGTTTTCGTGGGTTCTAGTAGCCTCCTTGCCTCTACCTCCCTAGTGCTAGGACTTAGGGTACAGATATCTACCTTTTTCTCTTTAATCACATTTTGGGTTAATTTACATTTACCTACTGACTAAAACTGTCAACACATGTTTCTATCTGTTTACTGACTATTTTATTATCTCCTTTATTAGTGTGTTTATTCAGATCCTTTGCTTATTGTTTGTTTGGATCATCTTTTTTATTGTTGAGTGAAAACAGTTTTAAGACTGGGGATATAGCTCTGTTTGTTGTAGAGTGTTTGCCTAGCATACATGAGGCCCTAGGTTCAATTGTCCCTACCGCGCACGTGTGTGTGTGTGTGTGTGTGTGTGTGTGTGTGTGTGTGTGTGTGTCTGTGTGTGTCTGTCTGTCTGTCTGTCTGTCTGTCTGTGTGTCTGTGTGTGTGTGTACAAACTTCAAAGGTACAGTTTTAAATTAAGTTCTTTCACTTTTATAGGTCTCCATTTCATCAACGTATTAAAACTACATTTATTGCCGGATGGTAGTGGTGTATACCTTTAATCCTTTGAGTTTGAGGCCAACCTGGTCTACCAAGTGAGTTCCAGGACATCCAGAGCTGGTACACAGAGAAACCTTGTCTTGAAAAACCAAAACAACAACAAACCCAACTACATTTCCTTATTTGTGTGTCTGTACATGGTGGGCAGGCATAGTCAAAAGACAACTTGAACAGTCTGTTCTCTCTACCGTGTGGGTCCCAAGCATCAGACTCAGATCATCAGGTTTAGGGCAAAAGCCCTTAATTCCGGAACCATCTTGCCTGCCCTCAATTTAGCTTTAAAGTGTAAAAGTTGGATTTGAGTACAAAGTAGGTTTCGTTGTTGCTCTTGTATCTTTTGAGACTGGGTCTCATGTAGCCCTGTAGCTGAAGCTGGCCTTGACCTCTTGCTCCTCCTCATCTACCTTCCACGTGTTTGTTTTATAGGCATGCACCACCATACCCAGCTTCAGCTGTAGTAAATCTGTGCTATTGGGTTGTTACTTCTGGGTCTTTAATCGCTGTCCTGTTACAGTAATGTCCATTAGAAGTATGAATTTTGTGTATTTCTTGTTATTTAGCCCTTTAAGCCTGTTTTCTCTCTTTAGAAAATGAGAACAGTAGTAGTATTTCTTATAGGGGTCTTCTAGGATTAACTGATACAGCACTTCGTAATTAAAAGTCCCATAGCTGTCAGGTTTTTATTATACCATTCTTTCCTTACCTGATCGTCTTGAGCTAAGATCAGATCCCTGGAGGCTTGTCCTGGTGGTGGAACTTGGAATGGACGGCTATTGTTCACCCTATCCATAGCTCCTTAACAAACTGCCACACCAGGAGGAACTTTATGTGATAGTGTGCTTATTTTTCTGAGGGTTAATTGGGCTGATGGGAGTCTCTGCTACAACTGTAGTCATGTTGGAGCAGAGCAGGACCTCAAATACTGCTCTGGTACCTGTGTTGACAGGACTTAGACAGCCAGAGCCTTGAAACAGCCTATCCCACACCCGATACAGAATCTCCAAATTTCCTTTTTATTTGGTACTAGACTTTATTCATTTTGACTTCAGGCCTCCTTGAGCAAGCTTCCCAGAACATTTGCAGAGGTAATAACCTAGCCTCAGGAGTGTGCTCCTACTCAGAATTAGGGAGGGGATGGAATGTAAGCTCTTAGGCAGTAAGTAGGAAAAGGGAGAAAAGTTTAGTTCTTTGACAGTTGGGAATACGCATGTGATGTATTCTGGTCATTCCCTCCTCCTTCCCTTCCCTTTCCTATTTCCCCGAAATCCTTTCTTTCAAACAAGTCCCCTCCTGCTTTCATGTCTTCTTTGTTGTTTTGGGTTAGTGTGACCTCTAGTTCTACTAATGTGGCCTCTAGGTTGCTTTGTATGAGCTTTGGAGGGCGGGGCCAGATAACACTGGAACATGGGCGACTACCAGTGGCTACCCCCCTGAAGAAAATGACAGAAAGAGGGCTAGGCTGCCTGATCCCCCCTCCATCCACAGTGGATGATGGTTCGAACCTTGTGTATGCCGCAGCATTCCCCTACAGCATCCGCCCTGACATTCTTCCCTTCCCTTTTTCCCTAGAGGGGATGTAGGTGTCATTGAAATCCAAAGCTCAGCTTCTGGATGAGGAGTGGCAAGGCTCTGGACAGACAGTTCACTCTTTCACCATTAATTGTTTGGTTTTTTGTCCCTCTTCTCCTTTAAATGCTAGTTCAAAGTTAAAGGACTTGTTAATGGAGTCTTACCTGATTACTTCTCTTTGATTTGGGTTTCTTATTTTTTATAGATCTCTACCACATAGGTTCCTGTTGATTCTTACATTGTATCTGATTATTTTTGTGCCTCTTATCTGTAAATACTTCAAGAATATCTGCAACTGGACCCCATATATATTTTTTTAAGATTTATCATTTTTATTTTATATGAATGGTATTTTTGGTATAAATACCATGTCTGTCTGTACACTATGGATGTTCCTAGTGTCAGAAGAGGCCAGAAGAGGGTACTGGATCCTCTGGAACTGGCAGTTGTCACAGGCAGTTGTTAGTGGTTGTGCAGATGCTTTGGGTTGGACCCCAGGTCCTCTGCAAGAACAATTGCTGCTCCTAACCACTGAGCCACCCTCCCAGCCCCAGGCTTTGTGTTCTTTAGGCGGTAAGTGCCTGAAATCAATTACCAAAATTCCTAGTCGAGTTTTTCCAGTAACTTCAATGCTAACTACTTTGCTCCTGGTTAAAAGTTTTCATAAATTTTCAGACAGATTCCTCACACTAATACAGTTAGCCCTGCACATGGAGAGTCTGTATATCACACTCCTTTGTTTTCCCAAATGGATCTCCTTCCCATTAAAACATGTGAAAGGCAGGTAGGAGGATACCCGACTGCCTAGTACTTGCTGATTTTGAAAAGTACTGTGACAATCTTTCTGGTATATGTCTTTGACAGCTTTGTTTGTTTGATTTATTGGTTGGTTTTTTAAAAATGGTCTCACTGTGTAGCACAAGCTATCCTAAAACTTACTGTGTAGCCCAGGCTGACTTTAACCTTTAAGCAGTCCTCTCTCGTCAGACCTGAGTACTGTGAGTACAGGCATGGGCCACCACAGGCAGCTGTTCTTAGGAAGCTGGGGTGTACATACGCACAGTGAGCTTGGTGCTTTCCCCTCGAGTCTGCTGATCCCCGCAGAACTGCACAGGAGTCCCCAAAGGACTGAGCCTAGGAGCCCCTCTCCTACCTTCCCTTCTTGACTGAAGAACCCCTTTTCCTCCATGGTTGTAGCTCTCACTCCTCTGTAGTGACCTTGGCCTCTGAGCTTTGTTCCCTCTCAATGTCTACTCTTTGCTGCTCTGATACTCATAACAAAGACGGTGGCTTGGTGCCCATCACTGTCCTGGGTTGAGTAGAGCTACCAAGCACTAAGCTGGTATCTGCCACTGATGGCCTGCCTCTGGACTGCACCACTGCCAGTGTGGTTTCTTCATTAAGGGTCTCCTGTCCTGGTGATTGGACACCGGGTGTGTTTTATTGGGGTTGGACACTTTTTATTAGGGTACTGTTGCTTGAACCAGGATGCAACCCAGACAAAGAGTAAGACCCCACTTAATCATTGCAGTACCATTTACCATGTGGCACTTTTATTTTTTGAAGCAATCTCCATTAAATCTACTGTTGTACTTTATTCTCACCATCTACTTGTGAGGAAGAGCTTAGGGATAAAAAGGGAAGGATGGCTTTGCAGGCCACTTTAGTTTCTATTGTCTCCTCTCCTTGGCTGCCCAGGCACTGTTTTGGCAGCTCTTTTAGAGTTGCCTCCCTTTTGACACAGCTTGTCCTCCCTTGAATGGAGCACCTTCCCTCCATCCTAGTGATTAACTGGGGAGCTACTTATCTGTGTGGTCACCCAGTCCATCCCCCAGCTCTCGGAGAGCCTTTCCTGTGCAAGCTGTAAGATTAGAAAGTGAATTAACTAGGGCAGGAGAATTACCACTGCTAAGCTAAGCTAAGGAATTCTTCTCAGAAAGATGCAAGGAAAGGGTGCTAAGGAGGAAAGGAGGAGATGAATCCTGCCTTCGGGATGCAGGCTTTGGCCCTTTTCCCTGCCTGTACCAGCCTTCTATACCATCTGATGCAACAGCTGTCATCATCTCCCTGGCATCTTCTCTGGCCATGTATTGTGTACGTGATTCCAGCATTTGACTAACCTAAAGGCTAACTGGGAAGCAGAAGGCCTTAGAACCTAGAAGCAATGCAGTGCTTTCCAAGAGGGCAGGTTAAACGCCCTGGCCTTCACCAGGAATGCTCACAGTGTGGTTTGGCAAAGATAAAGAGCCTCCTCTTCTTTCTTTTGAAAGTCATATTTTACTTTTGAAGTCATATTTGACAGTTCATGGCTTCAAATAGAAATGTTTATTGATCCCAAGTTGAAGTGCTGGGTTTTAAATTTTAATACTGATAAGCACATGTGCAAACCACGCTATGTGGTCAAAACTATGAAAAGAATAGTATTACAGGATACAAGGGGAGTGACACCTGACAAATCTTCTAATTACCAAATTAACAGTATCTATTTAACTATGGCACACACACAGATTCTTACACTGTGGAGAGAATCACTTCTTTTCTTCTTCCCTGTGAATTTAATCTTCAGTATTGTTGGTCAGAGACAGACTGCACGTAAATTAAAATGTAAAACATTTAGCAGGCTAGGCACCTCCCTATCTACAGACACATTTTTTTTTTTTTTTTGAGGATTAGTAAATTGGCTAGTTTAATTGCTACTTCATCTAACCTTCATGACTTCATAGTCCACAGCCATTTATTTTGAGTTATAATAATCCCTTACGTTTGTGCAACACTTTGCAGTTTTAGAAGTTTTTTTAAATATGTTCTTTTTATAAAAATAGCTTTATTGAGATATCATCACATGAACAAGTTTACCATTCAGGATGTGCAGTTATCATTGTAAGCTAATTCCAGACATTTTCATCATCCCCAAAAGAAATGTTAGCTGTTAGCAATCATCCTCACCATACACTTACATAGAACCAACCACTAATCTACCTTTTGTTTCTATGATTTACCTATTTAGGCATTTCATATAAAAACAATCATACAGTATGTCATTTAGCATGACATTTTAAAGGTTCATTGCTTTATAGCATGCTTCATTCTTTGTATTGT
Organism: Sigmodon hispidus; assembly: GCA_004025045.1. Taxonomy (NCBI): domain Eukaryota; kingdom Metazoa; phylum Chordata; class Mammalia; order Rodentia; family Cricetidae; genus Sigmodon; species Sigmodon hispidus. The sequence goes on along the minus strand of PVIH01004991.1, from coordinate 48,543 downwards.
ATAGTTAGTACTACCTTTTGTTTTTATCCGTTTGTTGGCTGATATGTATTTGGGGTTTTTGTTGTTTTAATATTGCTGTGAATATTTAGGCACAATTTTTTGAAGTTGTGTTTTTATCTCTCTTAGTTATGTATCTTTGACAGGGATTGCTGTAGCATACGGTGGCTCTGTAGTTAGTATTTTGAGGTACTATCAGAGTGTTTTTCAGAATTGGAGAAATAGCTCAGCAGGTAGAATAGAGTATTACTGTGCAAGTGAGGACTGAAGCTCAGATCCCCAGAACCCATGAAAAAGGCTGGGAGATGGGGCTGGAGAGATGGCTCAGCGGTTAAGAGCACCATCTGCTCTTCCAGAGGACCCGGGTTCGATTCCCAGCACCCACATGGCAGCTAACAACTGTCTGTAATTTCAGTTCCAGGCAAACACCAAGGCAAATAAATAAATAATAAATAAAGTTTAAAAAAAAAAAAAGAAAAAGAAAAAGGCTGGGAGAGTGTGATGGCTGCTTGTAAACCCAGGGTCAAAAGTGGAGATTGAAATTCTCTGGAGCCAGCTGACTGGCCAGACTAGCCAGAAGGTGAGCTATGGGTTCACTGAGGGACCCTGCTTCGACACATAAAGTAGTGTGCGCCATCAAGGGAAGACACCTGTAGTCAACCTTAGGACTACATTCTCATGTGCTCTCACAGACATAACACATACATCCACCCCTCCTCCAAAAAAGGTTTTCAGAAGTAGTTGTACCAATTTATGTTCTATCAGCAGTTTATAAGGGCTCCAATTTTGTCAATGTTTGAAGGCTCCCAAATGCCCAGCGCTTATCAGAAGTCTTCTTTTGCAGTTACCCTACGTGTATACTGGGATTTCTTTGGTTTGAATTTGTATTTCTGTTAATGAACACCTTTTTATGTGCTTTTTTTTTTTTTTTTATCTTTTCTCTGTAGATTTTCAATTCAAAGCCTTTGCCGGTTTTTTTTTGTTTTTGTTTTTGTTTTGAGACCAAATATCACTGTGAGGGTGCTGGCTGACCTTGAACTTGCTATATAGACCAAGCTCACCTCCAGCTTGTGTTGACTCCTCTGCTCTGCCTCCAGCGTGCTGGGACTCCTGCAGGCATGGGTCGGCACACTTGGCCGCCCTGCCGCCCGTTTGTAGTTCCTGTAGTTCCCCTTTTGCTGTTAGGTGTAAGAGTTACTGTTTTGTTGCTGTGCTTTTGGCATCAGATCTGAAGCCATCTCCCAGCCCAAGGTCTTCCAGTACTACTTCCACAAGTTTTAGAGTTTTAGCTCTGTTCTAGTTTTGTTCCCATTGCTGTAGTAAAGACCATGACCAAAAGAAAGTTGGGGAGGAAGAGTTCATCATACGTTTCCAGGTAACAGTCTCTCACTGAGGGACGTCTGAGCAGGAACTGAAGCAAAGACCATACAGGAACACTGCCTCCTTGCTTGCTCCTCATGGCTTGTTCAGCCTGCTTCGTTTTATACTACAGGACCACTTGCTCAGGGATGACATCACCCGCAGTGGGCTGAGGCCCTCCCACATCAGTTATTAATCAGGAAATGTCCCACAGACTTATTTACAGGCTCCCTGCAGTGTGATGGAAGCATTCTCTCAATTGAAATTTCTTCTTCACAAATAAAAACAATCCAGTCTGTGGGTCACTTGGAGTCAGTTTTGTACATAGTAGGAGGTAGGACCTTAGTCTCATACTCCTACAGATGTTGAGAGTGCTACTCTTCATTGAATTGTCTTAGCAGCCTCGTTGAAAATCAGTTGACCCTTGGGGCTAGACAGATGGCTCACTGTTCTTCTGGAGGGCCTAAATTCCATTCCCAATACCACATCAGGTGACTAACAACTGCCTGTAACTCCAGCTCCAGGGCTTTCACTCACACGCACATACCCCTACACATGTACACGTAAACTATGAAACAAAGTGTCTGGCTATGATGGTCTGCACCTTTAATCCCAGCACTTGGGAGGCAGAAGCCAAAGGCTCTCTGAATTTGAGACCAGCTTAGTCTACATAGTGAGACCCTGTTTTGGGGTTTCTTTTGCGGGGAGGGCTTACTGAACCCATAAGTGTAATTTTATGTCTAGGTCTTAATTTTAATCTGTTGATTTATATGTGTCAGTCATTTTTGCCAGTATCCCATTGTAGCATAATAAATCTTTAAGTTAGTAAGTATGCATTTTCTAGACTTGAATATTTTTAAGATTCTTGGTTATTCATTTGTATTGTGAATTTTAAAATGAGCTTGTATGCACTTAAAGTGTGGATACTGTTTTAACAATATTGAACCTCCTGGTATCTTTCTTTACTTTACTCAAGTGTCACCTGAGAAGATCCCTAATGAGTTGTAGTTGTTCAACGTCCAAGTTGTAGGTCTTGGACAAATTTTGTCAAATATTTTTGCTAGTCTTCCTTTTGTATTTAAAGAAAAAATGTTTTCTTAGGTTTTTAATATATACAGATAGATAGTCAAAGATTGGGAGAGTGATAGATTGATTGTTAACTGCATATTGATAATGCATTCTGCAACTTAGCTGAGCTTAGTAGTTTATAGGCTTCCCCCCCCCTTCTTCCCTTTTCTTTGTAGAATCTTTGGGTTTTCTAAATCAAGATTATGTCATCTGTGCAGAGTTAAATCTTCTTTTCCTTCTTCCTAGTCTGGATAGTTTTCATTATATCTTCTTACCTTATTGCCCAGACTAGAGTCTCTACTAAGATGCTGACTAGACATGATGATAGTCACCACCCTTCATTTTGATTCCTCATCTAAAGGTCTCTATCTTTTTACCATTACATATGATGCTATCTTGAAACTTTTTAGATCATCCTCATTAGGAAGAGAAAATTTTCTTCTAGCCCCACAGCTATGTTACTCTGACAGCAATTGTCATATATTAAACCAGCCTTGCATTCTTGAGCTAAATCTCATTTGACCCTGCATCTGATCCGTTTCCCATGTAGCTAGATTCAATTTGCTAGTGTTTTAATGAAGACTTTTGCACTTAGATGATCCTTACAGGAATCCTGTCATTATAGTCCTCCAGAAAAACTGAAGCATATATTAAATAGTTTGCTTGTGACTACATAACGTCAAAACTGAAACAGGAATGAAGACTACCCCTGGTAGTATAAATAACTCACCATTGGTTTCATTTCTTTGGGCTGTTTGAGACAGGGTCTCTCTATGTTGCTCAAGCTTTTCTTGAACACACACAGGTTCATCTGCTTCCACCTCCCAAGTGCTGAGATAGAAGGCCTGTGTTACCACATTCAGCCTGCTTACTTAAACACAACTATGAATACCATCCTGGACTGGAAACTCCCAGAGAGGGCCTTTCTAATGCTCTCATTCACAGGGCCATACATTAGGATAGCACATTGATTGTATTTTGGTTGTTACTCCTATACTTTTCAATATGCTCATTATGTCTATGGGCACTAATGATGGGCAAAGTATGTGTATGATTCTACTTTCTATTTTGCTACTCAGCACTGGTGGTGCCTGTCCATTTCCCTTGCCACAAATCGCATTGCTTTTCTTTTGAACTACACTTTACCTGGGACTGTGTACTTATCCCCTCCCCCTTCCTCTGTCACCATAGCAACTGCTTTACCAAAGACTATAATTGCAGAGAATTTACTGAAAGAATCTCAAGACTAAACCTTTTCTGTTGTTTGTACAGTCAGACTGTTAGACATTTCATATTGAAATCTAACCACTTAGATACCCAGCAAGTTTTTTATGGTATTGGGAACGGAATTTAGGCCCTCTGGAAGAACAGTGAGCCATCTGTCTAGCCCCAAGGGTCAACTGATTTTCAATGAGGCTGCTAAGACAATTCAATGAAGAGTAGCACTCTCAACATCTGTAGGAGTATGAGACTAAGGTCCTACCTCCTACTATGTGCAAAACTGACTCCAAGTGAGTCAGTAGAAGATGGAGAAATTCTGAATGTGTACCACACTTTTTAGAAGTGGAGATGAGAAGCAGACCAGGAGACTGCTTGGTGATAGCGAGCGAGGCTGACTATGTCAAGAAAATATTTTTTTGCACAGGTTAAAAAGGATCTGGTTGTGCTCTGAGTAGGTAGAACCCAGAGAGGGTAATGGGATCAGGGTCATGGGTGAGTTTGAACTTGTACTAGAGGTAGAGGAGACTAGGTGAGTATTGATGTAGTGTGAGAAGGTCAGGTAGGAAGTTGAAAAATGTGTGTGCTTCATTATTTTGGTACTTTAAGAGTATTTTATATTTATTACAGCCTTAAACAATGGTAGTCGAGGAGAACCACTAAGTTTTGAGTAGTGGAAGAAGGGGTCCAAGCTGGTAAAGCTGGACCATGGGCCTTGGAAGCCTGACCATTGAAACTGCCTGCTACAATGCACAGTGATAAGATTTTTCCCTAGCTGAGTGTAACTATCTTGAAGTCAGAGCGGAGCCCACAAGTGGGCTCTTTGGTTGGACAGATTCAATGAGAAAGTTGAACATGCAAAAGAGTCAGGATGCCTGCAAACAAATCAAGAAGCTTCTGTCACCTGGGAGAAAGCTAGAAGGGTGCAGGTCTCCAGAAAGCCAGTATGCTAAGATTAAGTGTGTATGGGGAGGGGGATTGGATCTGTTTGTTTGTTTGCTTGATTGCTTGCTTGCTTGATTGATTGATTGAGGATGTATTTATTGGGATGATTCCCACCCATCTTCATTCGGATACTTCTACTACTGCTTCTCCTAGAGGATCGTCCTCCTGTCTGCCTTGCTTGTATGCCTGTAGGTTGACAGGACACAGAACAGTCAAGTGTCAAGATAGCATTTGGGTATGATCAAAGACCCTGAAGATTTAAAGAATCCTGGGCATTTCTTATCCATAGCATAGGAATTGGGGCTGTTTTTCAGGCACTGTGTCTTCTGTTTGCTCTTTTTATTTGAGGAGGGATGAAGGAGATCCTTTGTGAGAGGCATGTTAGGGAAGTCACCTTAGGAAAGGCAAGTTTCTGGCCCGGACTAGCCCCAAGACCTGGACCAGCAGTCCTAAAGTCCCAAGAACCACACAGAAGCTTATATTCATTTCATGCTGACTGACCTATGGCTCCACCAAAGTGCTCACTAGCTCTTTCATCTTAACTCAACCCATTTTCATTAATCTGTTTAGCCATGTGGCTTGGTACCTTTTCTCGGATCAGCATGGTTGTCTTTCCTCTGTGTCTGCTGGTGTCTCTCCTAGAGTCTTTCTGGTGTCTCTGCTCTGCTCTTCCTGTTCCCAGAGTTTTCTTAGTCTGGTAGCCCAGCCCACACTTCCTGTCTGTCTTCTGGCCAATCAGCAAATATTAACAGTGTACCAGAACATATTCCCTCAGCAGGGTATGGAGAGGGAACGTTAGGAATACACCCCAGTACAATAACAGGAAGTTAATGGAATTCAGTCCTGCAAAAAGGCAGGACTCCATAATACAGAGCAGCCTTGACTAACCTTAGTCAAGTAGCTAGTCTGCTATTGATGTCCAGGGCCAGGTGGCTCCATGTCACAATCACCACCATCATCACATGCCTGTCCAATAGCTCCCAAGAGCAGCATACTTACCTAAAGACTGGAGGACAGTACCAAAGAAGGGGAATCTGACTTCTGTCTCATCTGCTTTTCCCTTCAGTCTTGGAGTACTTCTTCATATACACTAAGCTGTCAATAAACTGTGTTAATATATGGCCTACAAATTGTCAAAATGGTAATGATGGTTAATACTTTGTGCCAGGCATTTTTCCAAATGTTATTTAGTAATTAACAATGCTGTGGGGTAAGCTCTCTTTTTATCTAGAGTCAACAAAAATGATGCATTAATACTAGACAGAGCAATAAGCATGCAGCTAGCCTGTGTGGGAAATGTGAGGAAGCTGTATGAGACTAAGTGCCTGGAAAGATCCTTTTTATATATACTGAGATACATTTCACATGTTATGACCTTCACTCATGTGACAATTAAGGAGTGTTTTAGAATGGTCAGTTTTGCCATTACCACTGCCTAGTTTCAGAATTCTTTTAGTGCCACCGATGGAAATTTCATAGTCTTTCCTTTTCATTTCAGCCTTAGCTAGCCACTCTTTGTGAGCTTGCCTATTCTGGATATTTCACAGACATGGAGTCATGCAACATAAAGTCTTTGTGGCTGTTTTCTGCTTGCTCTGGTGTTTTGAAGGCTCCTATCACTTCTTTGTTGTTGTCCTTAACTGCCAATTAAGATGGCATTATCTGTTCATCTGTTAACAGACATTGGGTTGTTTCTTCAGTAGAGTAGAATAAATTCTGCTATTGCAAATATTCTTGTATATTTCAGGTGAATGTATGTTTTGAGCCCTGTGAGTTGACTGCTGAACTATACAATACCTCTCTGTTTATCTTTTTGAAAAGCTGCCTGTTTTCTGAAAGTGGCCACACTGGTTTACTTCCCGCCAGAAACTTGTGAGTGCTCAGGTTTCTCCATGTCTTAATCAGCATTTGGCTCTGGCCATCCCAGTGGGTGTAAGGTAGTATCTCATTATTCTTTCTCACAGGGAACTAATAACAAATTTTATCTTTTAAGCTATTTATAGACATGAGTGTGCACATGCCTGTCCACGTGGAGAGAGGTATATTTTATATCAAATGTTTGCCTATTTCTAATCATATTTTTATTGGTGTCTGAGAGTTTTTGCATATACATGTTATGTTACTTATTACATATGTGATTTTAAAATATTTTCTTCCATTATATGTGTTGTCTTTTCAATTTCTTGATGGTATGATTTGAAGCACAAAAGTTACTGATTTTGATGAAATTCAACTTTTCTTCCTTTGTGACTTATACTTTTGATCTCATCTCTAAGAAACCATTGTGTAACTCAAGAACACAAAGATACAGTAGATTTTGAAATCAGGAAATGTGAGCTCTTCAATTTTGTCCTTTACTCAATATTGTGTTAGCTATTTATTTATGAATTTTATTAGTAACATTCTGTGCCAAACAAGGAATGAAAATCTAAATTTTCAGTATAGGCTTCATTGAATTTTAGCTCTGTTAGTGTGTGTGTGTGTGTGTGTGTGTGTGACTTTCATATTCATTTGGGAAATTTTTTTGCTTGATATTTTTCAATATTTTGTGAATTTCAGGGACAGATTTCTGTTGTATACGTTTTGCCAGTTAATTCCTATAAGCTTTAGTATTTTTGCATTTAACATGGAATTGTTTTGTATGTTTGTTTGTTTGTGTTTGAGATAGGGTTTACTATGTAGTCCTGGCTTGGAACTCTCTATGGCTGCCTTCAAGCTCAGAGAGATCTGCCTGTCCTTGCCTTGCACCTGCTGGGATTAAAGGCATATGCCAATATTACTTTCTTAACTTTACTTTTATATTGTTCATTGTCATGTATAAAAATATACTTTGTGTTTGGCAGTCTTGTATTTTTAAATTGTTTTTATTGTTTAATTTTTATCTTTTTTATTTATTTCTTAAGATGTCTGTGCACATGATCAAATAATCTTTAAAGCAGGTTTTTATTTCTTTTCATTTTGGATGTTTTTCTTTATATTGGCTGGTGGTCCTGGGAAGAATACCCTAAGTCAGCTGGGAACTGACAAGAAGCAGCCTTTCTTACCTTGGTTACATGATGCTGGGGTAAGACAATCTTTCCCTCTTGAGCCTAGTAGCTGTTTGTGTCTGTCTGTGCTAGTTAGTTCTTGTCAACTTGACACAGCTAGAATTATCTGGCAAGAGAGACCTCCAGTCAAGAAAATGTCTCCACCAGATTGACCTATAGGCAAGTGTAGCCTGAAGTCTGGACCACAGTCCCAACAGCTGCTTAGTCCCAAATAATCACACAAAGGCGTATACTCATTACAAACTGTTTGGCCTCTGGCTCAGGCTCATTACCAACGAGCTCTTACAACTTAACTCAACCCATTTCAATTAATCTATGTAGTGCATGTGGCTCCAAGGCTTTACCTGTGTTCCATTATATCCTGCTCTATGGCAGCCTTCAGAGTCTCTTTGACTCTGCCCTTCTTTGTCTTTTATCTCTGCATGGATTTCCTGCCTCTAAGCTGCCTTGCCATTGGCCAAAACAGCTTCTTTATTTAAAAAAAAAAAAAAAAAAAAAAAAAAAAAGGTAAACAAAGTATATTCACAGCATACAGAAAGACATCCCATGTCAGGCAAGTCTGTGGGGCATTTTTTTTAGTTAATAACTGATATGAGAGGGCCCAGCCCACTGTGGGTGATGCTGTCCCTTGGTAGGTGGTCTTGGGTGCTATAAGAAAGCCAGTCAGTAACTGCATTCCTCTATCCCAGTGGTTCTCAATTCCTTTGGGTCAAACGATTCTTCCACAAGGGTCTTATATCAGATACCCTGCATATCACATATTTATATTATGATCCATTACAGTAGCAAAATTACTGTAATGAGATAGCAACAAAAATAATGTTATGGTTGGGAAATCACCATACCACCAGAAGCTGTGTTAAAGGGGTACTGCATTAGGAAGGATGGGAACCATTCCTCTGTGTCCTATACTTCAGCTCCTGCCTTCAAGTTCCTGCTCTCCTTAAGTTTCCACCTTGCCTTTCCTAGTAATAGACTACGAAATAGACTATTAGAAAGTGTGAGCTGCACAAACCCTTTCCTCCACAAGTTGCTTTTGGTTATGGTTTTTGTCACAGCTATAGAAAGAAAACTAGGATTGTCTGTGGTGATATATTGTATATTTAATAAAAAATAGTCTGAAATATCAGAGAGATAGAGAAACAGACCATAGCCATTTCTCCTCACCTTCTCACCTCACGCCTGTCTCCAAGAATCCTCAAACCCGAGTCTCTCCGCCCTCGCTGAAAAGGGAAGTCAGCCAAAGGGAAGTACCCTTGCCTCCTCTCAACTAATCTTTCTGTGCCCACTCTCTCACTTCTTGGTCCAACTTTCCTAGAGCTAGGATTAAAGGCTTCTGCCACTACCACCTGGCTCTGTTACACTGAGATCCAAAGGCATGGGTCACCACTCCCTGACCTGTGGGTAGCTCTTTCCTCAGATGTGTCAGACTATTTTTATTAAATATACAGTATATCTCCACAACAGTCTCCCTCTGTTGTGGCCAGAAGAGTGAGATTAAATTTGGCAGGCCCTCTAGGCAACAAGTTCACATGGAGGTCTAGCCAATATGGAATGAATTTAAAGTGTGCCTAATAAAGGAATGACATAGTGCTTACAAGTCCTAGAAACTTTTTCTACCAGCTTTGCTTAGACATGACAATGAGTTTTTTAGGATTTAAAATTATTTTTAATTATATGTTAGTGTGTGTGTCTGCATATAAGTGTGTACAGCAAGTGCCCTCAGAGGTCAGAGGAGTCAGAGCCTTGGAAACTGGAGTTACAAAGAGTGGTAAGCAGTTATTATGTATGTGTTGGGAACCAAACTTAGGTCTTCTGAAAAAGCATCCAGTGCTTTTAACCTCTGAGCCAGCCATTATCTCTCTGGCCCTTGATTGTTTAAAACAAACCATGTAAGTTTTAAAAGCTAAAAGGAAAGAAATTATGCTTTGGTAATTTTATTCATAGATACAATTTTCGTAATTTATTTTTTAGAAAAGGGATTTTAAAGAGTGTAACTCTGTGTGGTAGTTTTAATGAGAATGGCCCCATAGGTTCAGATATTTGATATTTTGGCGGACTGTTTAGGTGGTGTGGCCTTGTTGGAGGAAGTGTATCATCCAGGGTAGGCTTTAAGGATTCAGAAGCATAGGCCATGCTTGTCTGCCTGCCACCCTGTTCCCTACCATAATGCTCACCAGCTCGCCCTCTGAAACTATAAGCAAGCCCCCAGTTAAATACTTCATCTTCAGGGTTGCCTTGGTCTTGGTGTCTCTTCACAGCAGTAGAACAGTGCCTAAGAAGGAGTGTCCTGAAGAGCCTGGTTCAGCACAGCTGACCTGAGGACAGCTCTCTGTGATGTGTTTTACTTTTGGGTGACTGGTTCAGCATAGCCTGTGTAGAATTGTAGATGTGACTTTTGCATTTGTACATTGCAGAGTTAAGTTTGCTTTGTCTGTCTCCAAGCTTCCCAAGAGCTTCAGTCTCCCGAGGATGTTTATACCTCAGGATATGTCCCAGATATCTAGATCATTTCTTTGTACCAATCAATACTCGTTAGCCATTGCCAAAGGTAAACATGATAATAAAGGTGAGCCAGGCACTGTGACAGACACCTGAAATCCTAGCATTCAGAATGCTAAGGCAGAAGGATGGGAAGTTCAAGATCAGCTGTGGGCCACAGAAGGAATTCTGGGTTGTCTGCACTACAAAGAAAAGCTCTGGCTCAAAAACATGACTAAAAAATACAAAAATCTCTAAGTTACATAGGAAGCATATTAAGTATAAATTTGTTTCATACTTGATAGCAGATTTTTCATAAAGATGAAGAAGGTCACTGGAAAGTTACAATTTTAAAGGTCTAATGGTATACAAAAATCTTTAAGCTGCTTCTAAGATTTTGTTAAGTCCTCTTATCATTTGCAGGTAATTTTTACTAGACAGTCTCACTTTGAATTTCCAGTGTACTTACTACCAGTTTGTAACTCTTAATCCTAACTGCAGCCTTGAGTCTTAGTAAGAAGGGGCTGGTGAGATAGCTCTGCAGGTAAAGCTCTTGCCATGGCAACCAGACTTTGATAACCTGGGACCCATGTGGAGGTGGATGGTGAGAAGAATTGCACACATGCACTCAAACACACACATAGACACACACGCAATAAAAACACGTGCTTAAAAATAGCTAGGGGGAGGGGCCTTTGAAGGCAAAACCATACCTTAGTTTTTGTTCATCTCCTTATTCTGTGAAAGAACAAGAAATGAAGCTGGGCGCAGGAGGAGCCGGAGGTGAGCCGTTCTGGGAGATTGAACAGGGTGAGATCTAGGCTAAGCTGCCCTTGTCCAGTTTCTCCTTAGGTCACTATCTCCACAGTTTGGATGAGCCATCTGGCTACCTAGGGTACCGCCCTGCACTCCTGTTCTCACTCTGCCACCAAGGTACCCTGACATTTTTATTTAACAGCTCCCCTAATGAACTTGAGCTCTGACTCGGTTCTTTTCTTGTTGGTATGACAGAATACCCTGACAAAAGCAGCTTAAGGGAGAAAGGGGTGATTTTTGGCTTGAAGTGTGAGGATGTGCTCTATCAGGGTTGGGGAAGTTGTAGTGGCAAGAACTACATCTACAGTGAGGAAGGAATATTCACCTAGCTTTCCTAGCTTTCTACTATACATGTATAATCTATACATTCCCAGAGAGTAACCTTATCTATGCCCAGAGGCTTGTCTGCCAAATTGACAATCAATACTACCACAGGCTCCTATAAAAATACCAAAGACTTGGGGCTGGAGAGAAGGCTCAGAGGTAAAGAGCACTGACTGTTCTTATAGAGATTCTGAGTTTAATTCTCAGCAACCACATGGTGGCTCACAACCATCTATGATGACATCTGGTACCTTCTTCTATATACTGTGTATATAATAAATAAATAAATCTTTAAAAAATACCAAAGACTCAATAACTTAAATAATAGGCTTAAATAATATACTTTTCTCAGTTCTGAAAGCTAGGAGTCTGAGATCAGAGTGAGGCTAGTGTTGAATGTGATAAAGCATCACTGGCCCGCATCACCCATGTTGATGTGGCCATTCCCCACACTGTGCTTGTGAAAAGAAAAGTAGACTCCTTGGCATCTGTTTTTCTGTGAGCACTAGCCCCACCACCATAAGTACCACACTCTCATGACCTCATCTGACCCTAATCACTTTCTAAAGGTCTATTTGACAAAATTTTTCCTGAGGAGATATAACACACATGTTTTTTCAACCCAGATAGCAAACCCATGACAGACCAAAGTACAGATACCACCAAAGCCAACTTGGTGAACCAAGAGTTTTGTTGGGGCTACTTACAGGAATATGGGTGAGGGATTACTTCCAATAGCAGAATGACTCAAAGACAGCTACATTACCAAAACCCACCCAGCTTTTATTGCTTACCCTGGCAGGGAGGGACCTAGTGAATCAGGTCAGTTTCAGGAACTTCCTGAAGCTGTTTTGAGTTGTTTACCTTCCTGTTTAAGGAGCTTCCTGTAGGATGGAATGTTTTTGTTTTTAAAGATTTATTTATTTATTATGTATACAGTGTTCTGCCTGCACGTCAGAAGCAGACACCAGATCTCCTTACAGATGGTTGTGAGCCACCATGTGGTTGCTGGGAATTGAACTCAGGACCTCTGGTGAATGTTTTTAATCTCAGAGGAAACTGTTACACAACAAGGCCCTTTCTCCAAATTCCATCACACTGGGGCTTATGCATGAGCATATGAATGGAAAGAGTCTCTGATTGTATGGACATAATCACTCAATTCGTAGCAAAGGTTCATTCTGTTCCATTTTCTTCACATGTGAAATGATGTGAAATTCTATCTAACACTTAACATTTATATATATAAAGTGTTTTTTACAATGTTTTGAGATGTAGGAAGTGTTTTTCTTCCTACATTCTCTGAAGTAATAGAACTTCATAAGATTGGATTCAAATCAAGATAGTCTTGTTCTTTTATTTACTAGATACTTTTTGAGCTTCTGCTGTGTTCCAGGAATTATTGCTGACATTGAGAAAGTAATAGTGGGGAAAAAATGAATAAAACTTATTGTCCACTTTGAATTTAACATTTTAAAGATTAAATTAAAAATGAATTTAAAATATATGAGGTAATAATGACTAAGGAGATAAAATGGATACTATTAGCAGTGTGGAGCTTACAGTTTTAGAGAGGATAATCAGAGAGAAGGTCACTTTGGGTAACATTTTAGTTTAAGGATGGAAACATGTATTGACTACTTTGTGGCCAGATTGGAAGCTGAGATACTCCTAGGGAAAGAGCCTTAATTCAAAACCCTACATGAGCCAAACCTGCTTCTTGTTCTTAGATGCCAACTACTCACTTGTGCCTGCATTCTGTTCTCCTCAACACCCCATCCTGTTTTGTGTCAGACACTCTGCTCTAATTAGCAATTTTACAGCCTTTTAAATAAAGCACAGTCCATAATAAGATGTTTCATTTTAACACCCACTACTGCCAGGACTGAGCAAGTCTGGCGGGCTTAGAGTCTACTAGCTCCTGAGGTAGTGCGATGTTAACTATTAGCTAGTCCTCCTGGGCCCTTCTCTCCCGCTTTCAGCGCTTAGTGGTCTTCGCCAGCGGTCTTTGCTTTCTTTCTCTGTACCCTCCATCCAGATCTTTATTGATTCCCTTACTCTTGTTTCTTTTGTGCTTTCCGTTTTCCTCTTGCTCTGTTTTCACCACTTACCTGTATTTCGTCTCTAACTGTGTCTTTTCTCTCCATCTTGTACTGTGTGACGGGTGTGGAGAACCAGGTGAGGAGTTCTGTCAGTCACATCTCAGTATCTGTAGCCGCCCCTGACTCGGCTGCCTACACATTAAGAACCTGCAGGAAGAGTCTAACCTTTAGCACATAGTCAGTTAGGATGGAACCAGCTGTTTGTCTTGGCCAGCCTGGCCTTGCTAGAGCCTGTGTCCTCTGAGCCCCGCCTGTGGCTTGCTCACACTTAATAGAGTAGGGGGGTAACATTGAAAGTTAGTTCAGTGTGACCCAGTGTGACCCAGGGAAGGAGAAACCAGCAGGTGATGTCACTGCTGATGCTGCTCCCAGTCTATGGCAGTTAGCAGAAAAGGGGGGGAATGCAGAAACCCTTGGAAAGTGTAAAGGTATACGCTCCCCTTCAAAGAGCTAATCCCCTACTGGGGAATCCTTTACTATAATGCAGAACTTCTTAGAACCAATTCCAGGATGAAGCATTTGTATTTTGGTTATGCTAGACATAACTTAAACGTAACTTAATATCAGTGGATGGAATGGCTGTATATTGTGTTTTTCTGATCTTGTTGTAAGACACTACATGATGGTGTGTTTATGTCAACTAAGATCATAGCCCAGAGGGAAGGCCAATCAAGAGACACTACATCGAAGAAAGCTTTCTGGAGTTAACTTAGTTACTTAGGTCAGGTTTTGATGAAATTGGGTCTGTACTAGAGTCTTGGGAACCTTTCTCCATCGGCTGTATCACCACAATTCCGGGGGCTCTAAAACTGTCCTAACAGCCTTCAGCTCCAAAAACCCTTTAGAGTTTTTCAGTTTATTTCCCATTTGGGACACCAGTTCATCCTTATTCCTTCCTCAGCCAAGTTAGGAGCAGCTTAGAAGGGAGAAATGGTAACTCCTCCAGGACCCTCTACTATCTTGAAGGTAAAATCAAAGTTAGAATCCTAGATGCCTTTGACCTTCAATATGTCATGTTTGCCACATCCTGTTTCCAGGACTAATCTTATTCTGGAGAGTAGGAGGTCCTCCCGACTCCCTCCCTCCCTCCCTCCCTCCCTCCCTCCCTCCCTTTCCTTCTCCCCCCATCTTCAAATTTATTTTTATTACTGTGGTGTGTATGAGGGGTGGGGAGAGAATGTTATATGTGGGGGTGGGTGCTTGTGGAGATCAGAAGAGGATATCAGAGTCCCTGAATCCGAGGTCCATGCAGTTGTGAGTCACCATGCGGGTGCTGGGAACCCAATGGTTCTCCGTCAGAGCAGCTAGTGCTCTGAACTGCTGAGCAGTCCTCCAGCCTCAAGGTTTCTTTCTTATTTCACAAGATGCCTTTTCACATTTGGAAGAAGAAAGGGCTCTCCTCCAGGAGACTCCTTTCCAATGCTGTCTTTGTGAAATATAAGAAACGTGAGGAATGTTTGTCTTTCTGTGGATGCTGTTACCACTCAGCAGTATTTATATCCATGAGCTGAGTTCTTTATTTTCTCCCTTTACTTTTTCAGTTTCCTGGAAGTGGGGTAAGAGTTGGGAGAGAGGACAGATGGAAATTTCCGCTGCATCTCTGCACTGTGCAGTGGTTGAGATGGGGTTTGGGTTAGTGGGGGTAGGGAGGAGAGATAGGGTCAGCCCTGGAGGGAGAACTGCTGAGCTGATGGTATGGGTCTAATTACTCCTCTGCTTTGAGTGTGCCTGTAATTGTGGTTTCTGGGAGCCAGCAAGTCCTGGAAATGTGCTGGAACAGCAGAGATTTGGGGTTTCCGCCTGGGATGGAGTTGAATTTTCCACTTGGAATAACTTGCCCAGCACCCATTCTTGACTGGGAGTAGGACAAATCCCTGAAGTTCAGAAGGGACAGTAGTCAGTATGGCTATGGGACGCAGGGCTTCCTTTGGAACTGAATAAGAGTTATAGACAGGTTTGAAAGACTCAGAGAAGTGGTAGATAGATCCCGTGAAGGGCAGATGCTGAAAAGTTGGATCAAACTGTCCCTTACCTCAAGCAGGGGATTACATGTCAGTTCCTTCTTTTTATAGGGATGTCCCTAAATAATAGGTGGGGAAACATTATATATTATGTGCCCTGTAGCAAACACTTTAGTGAATTCCACCATTTAACTTTCTAATGGTGCAGTATCATAGTTATCCCAATCTCCAATAGAAGCTGAGAGGTTAAATATCTTGCTTGAGGCAAATGCGGATGCACTTCTGTATTTGCACCTGAGACCTGAGTTCAAGTGCCAACTGCAGCTTTCATGAACCCAGGCATCTCGGCCAAATATTTTATCTTCTATAAATCTTTTCAGAATTGCTCTGAGGATTAAATACAATACTTACTACTCAGCCTACATGCCACTACTATTTAGTAAATGGTAAGAGTTTTAAATTTTTCCTTATTACTAGTATGGAATTTAGGATCTTGTGCATGCTAGGCAAACTCTGTCGCTGAGCTCCATCCCCCTATTCTTCAGTTTTTTAGACAGGATTTCACACCTTGTATTTTAGGCTGGCTTCAAACTCAAGATCTTCCTGTCTGTACCTCTTGCCTGCTGAGATCACAGGTATGTGCGCTGGATGGTTGTAATTTGAATTTGAATACAGAGAAAGCAAGCAGCCAACATTTGTTTTCCTGAGTTTGAGATCTGAGGCTTCTGAACACTGAGGTAAGTTAGGACGGATAGGTGAAAGGTAAGGTAAATGCTGAGGACATTCTCCTCTGGGCGCTATGTAGGGGCCTCTGAAAATGGTATTATAGAGGATGTGCTCTGATACTGGACTGCTGGGGTTCAAATACCAGCTCCATCTTACTGCATGCTTGTAATCAAGACAGTCAGTCAGCCTTTGCAGAGGCTTGCTTCCTCATCTGTAAAATAGCAAAGTTGTGTCCACTCAAGACGTTGTGAGAGCTATTACTGAGTGCCAAGTCCTGGCCTGAGTATTTTAAAGGTATGTTTTTAAATAATCCAGCCCTAGAAATCCTGTGAAGTAATGCAGACTGTTATTATCTCTATTTTATGGGTAAGGAAGCTGAGGCAAGAGATCATTTGTAAACTCAGTGCGGTGGTTACATAGCCAGTGACTGGAGAAGAGGGTCAGGAGCCTGTGCTTTGTGAGTGTGATTTGTTTCAGTGAATGCCTGAAAGCAGTCTACCTCTTCCCTTCCTTCATCATCACTCTGTAAGAGCTTGCTAAGCATACCTTCAGCACCTGGGGGTTGGTCAACACAGGATATGGCAGGCAGGATTTGGGCTCGTAAGTTGCTTATTATACAGTTGGAAGGAGACATGAGCAAAACTGATGAAGTAATTTGAAATAAAGTACTGTAGTATGAACTCAACACACACTAAAACTTACGTTACTGAAAGGTGATTGGGGAAGTTGGATTAGTTGAGAGAGCTTATTGGAGACTGCCTATTTGAATTCAGCCGTAGGAAAGTGTGCTTAAGGGCAATGGTGAACTATTTGAAGTTCTGGGGTTTGGAAAAAGTTTGAATTTTAAAGTTAGTCATTTGTCATTCAATGCATTTTCATTGAGTGTATATTTAGACACCACACATTGAAGCTTTAATCATCCTCAGACCGCATTTCTGATGGTGGTTCTGCAAGATATCACCCATTGATGTTTTAGCCGTCTTCATTTGTCTAAGTACGTTATGATGTCAAACAGCAATTAAATCACCTCACACTCTTCTTGGGCTATGTCCCTGCATTAGGCAATACTCAGTGGAGACTGAGACCTAAGTGGATTGCTCAGCTGCCTTTGCTTCTCCCCTGGCCATCCAGATTTGCTTCTAGAGATCACTTTTGGAGACTGACATTTTTCAAGCTGAAGTTATTTCCATACTCTGGGTGGGCCCTTGTCATAATAAGAAATCACTATAATGTGATTAGTGCCTGGATAAAAGCATTAAATGTCCCTGTTCTCCGGGAAAGAAGTAGCATCTATCTGGATCAATCATTTCCTCCATCCTTTACTCTCAGCACACTACATTTTAGAACTGAGACTGTGCTCTGAATTTTCAGAATGCATCATATTTTAAACCTCACTGCTACCTGACAATAAACTTAGTCAAATTGCAGGCTCTGGAGCAAATGTTTATCATTTATGTTAATCTATGGAAAGTACTATAAACCAAGCTCTCTAAGCCAGTAATTTTTGTCTTAATACTCTCTTCATTGTTTCCCTCAAAATAAAATTTGATTCAATAGAAGAGAGCATGTATGTATATGTGTGTGTTGTAGCAATATTGACTGAAAGTAGCAGAAGCTGTTCTACAAACTCTTGTCTTCTCACAAAATGGCATGGACCTCTCCCAATAGAAGGCAGCAGCTGATTTCCTCTTTGTGTGGACAGACTAGCTCTGCAGACTTGAAAGACTTGGATGGGCAAATCTACTGGAACATTCTCTTGGTTTGTAGCCTGCCTGTTCTACCTACAGTTATCGACAGATATAATCCTAATTTGTTGCCGTGAATTATTTTAGGCTAGTGTGGTTGTTTGAATATAACTGGCCCCAATAATCTCCTGAAGAGTGGCACTATTAGGAAGAGTGGCTTCATTGGAATGTGTGTGGCCTTGGAGGAAGTGTGTCACTGTGGGGGCAGGCTTTGAGGTTTTCTATGCTCAGGATACCTCTCAGTGTCTCAGTTGACTTCCTGTAGCCTGCTAGATGTAGCACTCTCAGCCCCAGCACCACATCTGCCTCCATACTGCTGTGTTCTCCATCATGATGATAATGAACTGAACCTCTGAACTGGAAGCAAGCTACTCCAATTAAATGCTTTCTTTATAAGAGTTGCCATGGTCATGATGTCTCTTGCAGCAATAGAAACCCTAACAGCTAGGTAATTTTGTTCTATAAACAATGTCTTGTTTCTGTGGTGCCAGCTTATCAGTCAGCCTGAAGGGATGGTGAAGATCAGAAGCAACCAGAGTGGACATCTTGCTGGTGGAACTGTAATGAGACATGCAGGAATCTGACTACTAGAGAAACAGTTTCAATTTTTCCCAAGTTGGCCTTCTGTTGGTATCCTAACCAGATACTTGTTAAATTGGAATATCCAGGAGGGACAAAAAATTATGCAGTATTAAATCAAGAAAAGACCCATAATAATTTGTCTAAGCCTCTCACCGAAGGGAAGACAAACCCAGAAACAGAGAAGAAAGGGTGGATTGAGTTCATAGCCTCTCAGTTAATAGTTTTCTCAATCTTATATCTTCATCTGGAGAAGAAAGTAACAGTGTTACTTCACCATGTATATTTTCAGGATTATATGAGTTCCTGTTTCATATTCATGCTTGTTGTTTACCATTTCCCCTGCCTTTTTATGGGCATACAAAAAGTCATAGGCAGAGTTGGTTTAGAACACAGGAATCTCACTGCACCCTACCTGTTTGCTTCCAGGGTTTGTTCCTTTTCACCTGTGACTACCTCATTGATTTCTTCCCCTTGGGCTTTGTCTGCCTTGACCACTCCCAGACCTTAGGTCTTCTGAGACCTGGTTTGATTATGTCAACTTGCAGTTTGTAAGTGGCAGAATTGGCACTGCTGTCCCGGTCTCCTGATCTCTATTTAGATGCTATCTTAGATACTGTTCTTTTCATCAAGGTAATCATTTGCTGGAGGACACACAACAAAAACAAATTAAAGTGGATTAAACATGATGGACAGTGAACTATCTATGTCAGAGATCTGTAAGATGGGTGGTATCTATGTTGGATAACTCAGTTCATGTATTTTGTTTTGCAAAACAGGTTGTAATTATTTTGGCAGCAAACCAATATGTTTATCTTCAGGTCCTATTATAAAAATAGCAGCTTTTTATAAGTATTGCTATATGATGTTCATCGGCTAGATACTGGTAAGTCTTGTTTGGTTTTTGAGATGACATCTCACTATATAGTCCTAGCTGGAACTCACTGTGTAGACAAGTATGGCATCAGAATCTCAAAGATAAAACTAAAGTATGCAGAAAGTAAATTATTTGCCTTAAGTTGCAAGTGTCAGGGTAAAACCAGGAGGCAAACCCATTCTGTTTAACTTCACAAGCCATCACACTGCTCATTTGAGTTCCCAGAAGCCCTTGGAGGAGCTAGGGAGATGGATCAGTCTCAAAGCGCTTCCCACACAAGGATGAAGACTAGGGTTCAGAAATCCCCAGCCCTCACATGAATGTCAGCTGGGTAGGAGCCGACAGTGAATCCTTGAACCAAGATGGCTAACTAGACTTGTCAAGTCAAGTTGTGGGTTCTGGTGTGAGGCCCTGTCTCAATATATATTAGGTGGTGTTGCATGAATTCTACTTGGTCTTAAAATAAAAACCCAGAGCCAGAACTGGGGAAAAGCTGAAAAATCAGAGACAGAAAAACAAGCCATAGCCACTTCCCACCCAGCCACTCCTCACAAATCCTCAAGACTGAATGCCTCTCAGTCCTCAGCAGAAAGGGAGTGTGGTCCCAGGGGAAGGGCTGAACTCAGCTTCCTGTCTCTCAGCTGTATCACTTTTTCATTCAACTTTCTTACTGCTAGGATTAAAGGTGTCTGCCACCTCTGCCTGGCTTTCTTTTGCCTTGAACTCCAGAGGATCTCTGCCTCCCAAGTGCTAGGATTAAAGTCATGGGTCACCACTTCCTCACCTTTTTGGGTAACTGTGGGTGAGTCTGTTCTCCTGATTTTTCAAGCAAACTTTATTAGATACATAATATATTACCACAAGGTGGGCAACAGTTATACACAGCATACATACATACAGACAAAAAAAGAAACCCCATAACGATATTTGATACCTTGTGTGGTAACTTTACTTTTTAAAGATTTGGTTATTTTTATATCTATTAGTGTTTTGCCTGTATGGATATCTGTGCACAGTGTGTGTGTAGTACCCATAGAAGCCAAACCTGGGTCCTCTGGGAAAGCAGTTGGCTAAGCAGTCAGTTCTCCTAATGGCTGAGCCAGCTAGCTACAGTTCCCTGTGTGCTAATTTAAAATATATATATATGTATATAAAATGTGAGTCTGTTGTAATAAAAGCTGGTAGGCCAGTGTAAGGTTGAATGGAGAGTGAAGAGTTGATGCACAGCCCAGAGCTATCCTGATTTTTGGGAGTCTTTAGATGATATTTTTCCTTTGTTTATTCATCTGTTGATAGGCATCTAGACTGCACCCATAAATTGAATATTCTGAATAATTTTTTGGTAAACATGAATAAGCAAGTAGCTCTAAGTTTTGCTGACATACATACCTTTAAAATGTTCCAGAAGAGGTACAGATGGCCCAGAACTTTTATCAACTGAAACAGGAACATTTGGCTCCCCATAGTGACAGCTTTAGTTTTAACTCATACTAGAAATGTGTATAGACTCTCTCTTCCCTCCATACATGCTCTCTAATTTTTCTTTTTTCCCCTCAGTTATATTGTAGCTTTTTTCTTTATGAATTTATATAATGCATTTTTAATCACCTTTACCGCCTCCCAACCCCTTCCAGATCCATTCTCATTGCATACCCACACAACTATATGTATTCTTTTTTTTTTTTTTTTTTTTAACCAGCATGATGGTCTCTCATTAGAAAAGAATGCAGTTCTAAGAGATAACATTCAAACATGACAAAATAAAACATAATAAGATAAATTAAAAGCCATCACATTGAGACTGGACAAGACAACCCAACAGGAAGAAAAGAACCCAGGAGAAGGTACAAGAATCATAGACCTACTTGTTTACACACTTAAGAGTCCTATACAAATACTAAGCCAAAAGCTATAATATATAGACAGAGGGCCCGTGTAGACCCTGTGTTTGCTATTTCAGTCTCTGTTAGTTCATATGAACCTTGCTCAGTTGATTTAAAGGCCCTTGTTTTCCTCATGTCCTGCATCCCCTTTGGCTCTTACACTCTTTCCACCTCCTTTTCCTCTGGGTTCCATGAGCTCCGACGAGAAGGATTTGATAGAGACATCACATTTAGAATTGTGTGTTCCATGGATTCTCTCTCTGCATAGTGTCTGGCTGTGAATGTCTGCATCTGTTCCCATCTGCTACAGGAGGAAGCTTCTTTGATGGTGACTGACGATGACACTGATCTTTGAGTAGAGCAGAGTTACTGTATTAATCCCTTTTCTTTCTGTCTTTCTTTCCTTCCTTTTCTTTCTCTTTTTTAAGCCAGCAGTGTTTGGTTTTTCCCTAAGTCTTTAGGCTATCTAGTGTCTGGTTCTTGGTCATCCAGGTGATGTTGGATATGAGTTCCATCTCAAGGAGTGGACCTTAAGTCAAATCAGACATTGGTTGGTCACTCCCACAAATTCTGTACCACCATTGCTCTATCTTTCAGGCAGGGCAGATTGTAGGTCAAGCAATTTGTGGCTGGGTTGGTGTTTATGTTTCTCTTAATAGCCTACAGAGGACCTTTTCTTACCAAAGATACCAGAACATAGGAGAGAAGACTTCATGTAGGCACCAGCTTGACTTCTCCATGTTAAGTGAGTCATGTCAATGTTCTCAGCAATAGGGTCCTGCTGTCCATTTGTAGAGAGCAACCTGTTATCTTAGCAACAGCCTGGGTTGTTTGGGGATTTCCATGAAACCCTGTTGGCCAACAATTCAATTGAATGCTGCCCAACCCCACTACTGGAACCTCATTTGGTGACAAGCAATAGCTAGTTGGGACTCCATGTCCTCCATTATTTAGGAGACCTCATAGGATTGCCTGCATATATTTTAGGAAGTTTCCATATCATCCTTCAAATGCTTCTCAATTCCAGTTGTCTTCTCCTGCATTCCCTCCTTCCAATTCCCCACCTGATCCTCCTGTTTACCTCCCTACCTGTCCCCAGTTCACCTGTAAAATCTATTTACCCCTCCCAGGGAGACCCATGTACCCCTCCCAGTCCCTTCCTCCATACTGATCTCTCTGGGTCTATGAATTATAGGTTGGTTATCATTTATTTAATGGCTAGTATCTTCATATACGTGAATACATACCATATCTCTCTTTCTTGGTCCAGGTTACCTTACTCCAGATGATTTTTTTTTCTAGTTCCATCCATTTGCCTCCAGATCTTATAATATCATTTTTTTAACAGTTGAGTAATGTTCCATTGTGTTAATGTATCACATTTTCATTATCCATTCTTTTGTGGAAGGACATCTAGGTTGTTTCAAGTTTCTGGATATTATAAAGTCTCAATGAGGATGGTTGAGCAAGTGTCCTTGTGGTAACACAGAAGGATGAAATGTCTTTTGGGTATATACCCAAGAGTACCATAGCTGGGTCTGGAGGTAGATCAATTCCCAGCTTCTGAGGAACTGCTGAGTTGATTTCCATAGTGGCTGCACAAGTTTGCACTCCTACCAGCAATGGCTGAGTGTTCCCCTTGTTCCACATCCTCCCTGCTTGAGCTGTCACTTGGGGGATTGATCTTAGCCATTCTGACAGGTATAAAATGGAATCTCACAGTAGTTTTGATTTACTTTTCCCCAATAGCTAAGGATGTTAAACATTTCTTACACAGGGGTACACTATGTGTTTCCTTTATAGAGAATTCTCTGTTTAGATCCATATCCTATTTCTAATTAGATCATTTGGTAGTTTGATACCTAGTTTGAATTCTTTATGTATTTTGGATATGGAGTTAGTAAAAATCTTTACCCATTCCTTAGGCTGCTGCTTTGTATGAATGGCAGTGACCCTTGCTTTACAGAAGCTTTTTAATTTCATCAGGTATTATTTATTAATTGTTGATCTTAGTGTGTAGTCGGGCTTTTCTCTTGGCCACCAGCTCACTCCCAAATCACAGAGACTTTCTATTAACTATGAAAGCTTGGCCTTGGCTTAGGCTTATCTCAACTAGTTCTTACGACTTAGATTAACCCATTTTTATTAATCTACATACTGTCACATGGTATTACCCTCTGTTCTATCTTACACCTTCTATTTCCTCTCCATCTGTCTGGCACCTCTGCCCTTCTTTCCAAAGTTCTCTCTGTCCCTGGAAGTCCCACCTAGCCTCTTGTGTAGCTATTACCACTCATATCTTTATTAAACCAATAAGAAGGCACCTTGGTAAAGATACATCTTTACAGTGTAAACAAATACTCTGCAACATTCGTGCTCAAGTTATTGGTGTTTGTTCAGGAAGTCTCACCAATGTGTTCAAGGCTATTTCCTACTTTCTCTTCTGCCAGGTTCAGTATATCAGGTTTTATGTTGAGATCTTTGATCCATTAGGACTTGAGTATTGTACAGGGTAATATGTATGAATCTATTTGCATTCTTCTATGTGCAGATTTCAGTTTTACCAGCACCATTTGTTAAAGATGCTGTCTTTTTTTTTTTTTTTAGTGTGTATTTCTCGATGTTTTGTTTATCAAAAATCAGGTGTCCATCCATGTGTGTCTTTATGTCTTCAGTTCAACTCAGTTGATCATCAAGTCTGTTTTTATGCCAGTGCCATGCAGTTTTTATTACTATAGTTCTATAGTACAACTTGAATTGGGAATAGTGAGACCTCCAGAAGTTCCTTCGTTGTTCAAGATTGTTTTACTATCCTGGTTTTTTATGTTTATATACTAAGCTGAGAATTGTTTTTTTAGGGTCTGTGAAGAATTATTGTGGAATGTTGATGGGGATTGCATTGAATCTGTAGATTGCTTTTGTATAGAATGGCCATTCCTATGATGTTAATCCTACTGGTCCATGAACATAGGAGGTCATTGCATCTTCTGATATGTTCTTCAGTTTCTTTTTCCAAAGACTTGAAGTGTTTTGTTTTTTTTAAGACTTGAAGTTTTTATCATAAAATTCTTTCACTTGCTTGGTTAGAGTTACTCCAAGATATTGTATGTTATTTGAGGCTATCGTGAATGGTGTTGTTTCCCTGATTTTTTTCTTAGTTCATTGTCATTTGTATATAAGAGGGCTACTGATTCTTTTTGTTTTGTTTTTCAAAACAGGGTTTCTCTGTGTAGCTTTGGCTGTCCTGGAGCTCACTCTGTAGACCACGCTGGCCTTGAACTCAGAGATCCATTTGCCTCTGCCTCCCCGAGTGCTAGGATTAAGGGCTACCAATTTTTATGAGTTCATTTTGTATCCAGTTTATCAGCTGTAGGAATTTCCTGGTGGAATTTTTAAGGTTGCTTATGTATGCTATCATATTATCTGCAAATAAAAATACTTTGACTTCTTCCCTTCCTGTTTATATCTTTCTGATCTCTTTCAGTTGTCTTACTGCTCTAGTTAAGACTTCAGCTACTATATTGGATAGGTATGGAGAAAGTTGACAACCTTGTCTTGTTCCTGATTTTAGTGGAATTGCTTTGAGTTTCCATTTAATTTTATGTTGGCTCTAGGCTTGCTGTGAACTGCTTTTATTATGTTTATGTTCCTTATAGCCCTAATCTCTCCAGGATTTTTATAATGAAAGGGTGCTGTATTTCGTCAAAGACCTTTTCTACTATAATGAGATGTCCATGTGGTATTTTTTCTTTCAGTTTGTTTATATGGTGGGTTTATTGACTTTTGTATATTAAGCCATCCCTGAATCTCTAGGGGAAAGCCTACTTGATCTTGGTAGGTTGTAGATGGAAGTGTCTGTCCCACAAGGAGAAGATGACACATTAGGTATCGTTACAATGGCTCCTATTACTTCCCTACTGTAAGTCCATGGAAAGCTTTCCTACTCCTATGAAGTTGGGAATTTAGTTGTAATTTATATGCATGGAACAGGTCACCCCAAACCAGACATGTTTTTGATACCTTGATGTCTAAAATTCTGTTGCCTGTATAAGCTAGTCCAAATGATACTCCTATATAATATGCCCTGTAGCCACTGTGTGCTCTAGAGAACAAGACATGACTGGTGTTGAAATAGAAGAGTAGATCTTAATCTAAAAACATTGATAAAATAATTTGGTTAGTGTTGAGGTTGGCATCCTAGAGAGAGGGTTCGGGGAATCCAGTATAGCTTCCCTGAAATAGACCTAAGGCTGAACTCTGAAGAATGAATGAGTCTCAGAGTTGAAAACTGGTCAAGGAGAGCAAGATGAGAGGTAGGGACTTCTAAAAGACCTGCAAATGATGTTCAAAACTTAGAGCTTCGGTAAGAAACAAATCAGAAACCTCTAGGCTGGTCATTGGTCATGGTGGTGTATGCCTTTAATCCATCACTCAGGAGGCAGAAGAAGACAGAGCTCTGTGAGTTTGAGGCCAGCCTGATCTACATGGTGATTGCAAGGATAGCCAAAGCTACACAGTGAGATCCTCTCTCAAGAAAACAAAAACCAGGAACTCCAGAGGAGTTCTGGCTCTTTTCTTTTCTCTTCTTTTCTTTTCTTGTCAAATAATCTTTTTAGTGTCATCTCAAAATGTACTGTTTTTTTTTTTTATTTAAAAAAACCCATACAAAACAACTGCTTCTAAGATACATATGTTTACAACTTTTATACAATAAAATGCACAGAACACAAAATGGTGATAAGTCAAATGCAAATAAGCTGTTACCAATTTTGTGTGTGTGTGTGTGTGTGTTTCCCTTCTAAGAGTTTTTCTTTTTTAATTTATTTTTATGAAAAAGGCATATTTTTTATCCATGTATCCCCTTGTTCAGACTCCCTTCCCCCTCCCACCCCTTCCCATCACTTACTCTTCTCCCCATCACTTTATCTCCTCCCCAGAAAGGGCAGGAGGTCCCAAGCTCCCAAGGTGACTTAGTTCCGCATCCACTCCAGGCAGATCTGCTTTCCTCATCCCAACATCAAGACTGGGTCGAATGGGCTCAAAGATGTCAGATCCCAAGCTGTATAGTGGTTGTGGTTTGCAGCTTGGACATTCTTATCTTTTTGTTTAAAGTCCACTAATGAGTGAATACATCCCCTGCTTATCTTTCTGCATTTGTGATACCTCGCTCAGGAGGGTATTCTCCAAATCCATCCATTTGCCTGCAAATTTAAGGATATCATTTTTTCTTACTGCTGAGTAGTACTCCATTGTGTAGATGTATCATAGTTTGTTAATCCATTCTTCAGTTGAGGGACATCTAGGTTGTTTCCAGGTTCTTGCTATTACAAATAATGCTGCCATGAACATTGTTAAGCTAATGCTTTGAGGTGTGAATGTGCATCTTTAGGGTATATACCCAGTAGTGGTATTGCTGGATCCTTAGGAAGATTGATTCCCAGGTTTCTGATAAACCGCCATATTGCATTCCAGAGTAGCTGAACAAGTTTACACTCCCACCAACAATGAAGGAGTGTTCCCCTTGCTCTGCACCCTCTACAGCATAGGCTGTCATCTATGTCTTTTATCTTAGCCAATATGACAGGTGTAAGGTGGTATCTCAAAGTTGTTTTGATTTGCATTTCTCTGATGGCTAAAGATGTTGAACACTTTTTCAAGTGCCTTTCAGCCATTTGTGATTCTTCTGTTGAGAATTCCCTTTTTAGTTCTGAACCCCATTTTTTGATTGTGTTATTCAACATTTTGGGCTCTAGTTTCTTGAATTCTCTATATATTTTAGAGATCAGTCCTCTGTCACTTGTAGGGTTGGTGAAAATCTTTTCCCATTCTGTAGGCTGTCGTTTTGTCCTATTGACAGTGTCCTTGGCTTTACAGAAGCTTCTCAGTTTCAGGAGGTTCATTGTATTGATTTTTGTTCTTAGTGTCTGTGCCACTGGTGTTATATTTAGGAAGTGGTCACCTGTGCCAATTTGTAGAAGTATATTTCCCACTTTCTTTTCTATCAGGTTCAATGTGGCTGGGTTTATGTTGAGGTCTTTGATCCACTTGGATTTGAGTTTTGTGCAGGGTGACACAGGCTTGGATCTATTTGCAGTTTTCTACACACTACCATCCAGTATGCCAGCACCATTTGTTAAATATACTACCTTTTTTCCATTGAATATTTTGGGCCTCTTTGTCAAAGATCAGGTGTTCATAGGTTTTTGGGTTAATGTCGGGATCTTCAATTCGATTCTATTGATCCACAAGTCTGTTTTTATGCCAGTACCAGGCTGTTTTTATTACTGTAGCTCTATAGTATAACTTGAAGTGGGGATGGTGATGCCTCCTGAGGTTCTTTTTTTGAGTAAAACTGTTTTGTCAATCCTGGCTTTCCTGTTATTCCAAATGAAGTTGATGAGTATTGTTCTTTCAAGGTCCGTAAAAAATTTTGTTGGGATTTTAATGGGAAGCATGTTGAATCTGTAGATTGCTTTTGGTAAATTGACATTTTTACTATGTTGATCCTGCCTATCCAGGAACATGGAAGAGCTTTCCATTTTCTGATATCCTCTTCAATTTCTTTCTTCAGTGATTTAAAGTTTTTGTCAAATAGATCTGTTACTTCTTTAATTATTGTTACTCCAAGGTATTTAATGCTATTTACAGCTATTATAAAGGATGATGTTTTCCTTATTTCTTTTTCAGCCCTTTTATCTTTAGTGTATAGGAGGGCTACTGATTTCTTTGAGTTAATCTTGTATTCTGCTACCTTGCTGAAGGTGTTTATCAGCTGTAGGAGTTCCCTGGTAGAATTTTGTGGGTCACTTATGTATACAATCATATCATCTGCAAATAGAAATAGTTTCACTTCTTTTCCAGTTTGTATCCCCTTAATCTCTTTTTGTTCTCTTATTGCTTTAACTAAAACTTCGAGAACCATATTGAATAGATAAGGGGAGAGAGGACATCCTTCTCTAATTCCTGATTTTAGTGGGATTGCTTTGAGTTTTTCTCCATTAAGTTTGATGTCGGCTTCTTATAAATCACCTTTATTATATTTAGATATTTTCCCTGTATTCCTGATCTCTTCAGGACTTTTATCATAAAGGAGTTGGATTTTGTCAAAGGCTTTTTCACCATCTAAGGATATGATCATGTGGTTTTTTTTTTCCTTCAGTTTGTTTATATGATGGATGACATTTACACTTTTTCATATGTTGAACCATCCCTACATTTCCGGGATGAAGCCTACTTGATTGTGGTGGATGAAGTGGGGATGGTTTTTTTATATATATATATATATATATATATATGTTGTTGTATACAGTTTGCCAAAATTTTGTTGAGAATTTTAGCATCAATATTCATGAGGGAAATTGGTCTGTAATTTCCCTTCTTTGTTGCATCTTTGAGTGGCTTGGGTATTAGGCTAATTGTGGCTTCATAAAAAGAATTTGGCAGTGTTCCTTTAGTTTCTACTGTGTGAAACAGTTTGAGGAGTATTGGTAAATTGTTCTTCTTTGAATGTCTGGTAGAATTCTGCACTGAAACCATCTGGAGCTGGGCTTTTTTTTTTTTCACTTGGGAGGCTTTTAATGACAGCTTCAATTTCCTTTAGGGTCTGTTTAGGTATTTAACCTGATCTTGATTTAATTTTGGTAAATGGTACATGTCCAAGAAGCTGTACATTTCTTCCAGGTTTTCCATTTTTATGGAGTATAGATTTTCAAAGTATGACCTGATAATTCTCTGGATTTTCTGGGGGTCTGTTGTTATGTCCCCCTGTTCATTTCTGATTTTGTTGATTTGGATACTCTGCTTTTTGATTAATTTGGATAAAGGTTTATCTATCTTGTTGAGTTTCTCAAAGAACCAACTAATTCTTTGATTCATTGATTCTTTGTATTTTTTTTTTGTATTTGTATTTTTTGTTGTTTCAAAACATACAGAACAAAGAAAAAATTTTAAGAGCTGCTAAAGAAAAGGGCCAACTTACATATAGGACAGACCCATCAGAATAACACCTGACTATTCAATGGAAATGATGAAAGCTAGAAGGGCTTGGTCAGAAGTTATACAGACGCTAAAAGAGCATGGCTGCCAAACCAGAGTACTATACCCTGCAAAATTATCAATTACCATAGATGGAGTAAACAAGATATTTCATGACAAAGTCAGACTGAAAGAATATCTATCTACCAATCCAGTGCTACAGAGAGTATTAGAGGGAAAACTCCAACCTAAGGACCCCAGATACACCCATGAAACCACAAACAGTCAGTAATTCCACAGAAGAATACTCCAGAGAAAGGAAATACAAACAAGTTACCACCAAAAATGACAGGAAATATCAATCAATGATCACTAATTTCCCTTAATATCAATGGACTCAGCTCTCCTATAAAACGTCACACACTAACAAGATGGATACAACAACAGAAGCCATCCTTCTGTTGCCTACAAGAAACACACCTCAACTGCAA
The DNA here is from genome assembly GCA_004025045.1 of Sigmodon hispidus. Lineage (NCBI taxonomy): Eukaryota > Metazoa > Chordata > Mammalia > Rodentia > Cricetidae > Sigmodon > Sigmodon hispidus. Next base: position 18,950 of record PVIH01004991.1, on the reverse strand, counting down.
GGACAGACAGGCTTAGAATAAAGGGTTGGGAAAAGATTTTCCAGTCAAATGGTCCTAAGAAACAAGCAGGGGTTGCCATCCTAATTTCTAACAAAGTAGACTTTAAGCTAAAAGCAATTAAAAGGGACCAAGATGCTCACTACTTATTCATCACAGGAAAAATTGGTCAAGAAGAGATTTCAATCCTGAATATTTATGCCCCTAATATAAGGGCACTTACTTATATAAAAGAAACACTGCTAAAGCTCGAATCCCACATCAATTCTTACACCCTAATAGTGGGAGACTTCAATACCCCACTTTCAACCCTAGATAGGTCAACCAGACAGAGACTCAACAGAGAAATAAGGAGTCTAAAAGAGGTTATGATGCAAATGGATTTCATAGATATCTACAGAAGCTTCCACCCAAACGCAAAGGAATATATATATTTCTCAGCTCCTCATGGAACTTTCTCCAAAACTGACCACATAATTGGTCATAAAGCAAATATCAACAGATACAAAAAAATGAAAATAATCCCTTGTAACATATCGACCACCAGGGCCTAAAGTTAGAGTTCAACAACATCAAAAATCAAAGAAAGCCTACCAACTCATGGAAACTAAACATCACTCAGCTGAACCACCTCTGGGTCAAGGAAGAAATTAAGAAAGAAATCAAAGTCTTCCTAGAATTTAATGAAAATGAATCCACAATGTATCCAAACTTATGGGACACAATGAAAGCAGTCTTAAGAGGAAAATTCATAGCACTAGATGCCTACATGAACAACCTAGAGAAATCCCACACTAGAGACCTAACAGCTCAGCTGAAAGCCTTAGAACAATTATAAGCGAACTCACCTAGAAAGAGTAGATGACAAGAAGTAATCAAACTTAGAGCTGAAATGAATACAATTGAAACAAAAAGAACAATACAAAGAATCAATGAATCTAAGAGTTGGTTCTTTGAGAAAGTTAACAAGATAGATAAACCCTTAGCCAAACTAATCAAAAAACAAAAAGTGTTCAAATCAACAAAATCAGAAATGGAAAGGGGGACATAACAACAGACTGCCAGGAAATACAGAGAATTATCAGATCATACTTTGAAAATCTGTATTCCACAAAAATGGAAAACCTAGAAGAAATGGACAGCTTCCTGGACAGGTACCATCTACCAAAATTAAATGAAGATCAGATTAATTACCTAAACAGGCCTATAACCCTTAAGGAAATTGAAGCTGTCATTAAAAACCTAACCCCCCCCCCCCAAAAAAAAAGAAATCTCATCTTGATCAATTTTCCCTGAGATGAGTAGGTAATGTCCATCCTGGTCTCTTTTAATTGATTTTAGTCTACTTTAATTGAAGTCTACTTTGCTAGTTATTAGGATGGCAACCCCAGCTTGTTTCTTAGGACCATTTGATTGGAAAATCTTTTCTCTGACTCTTTTCTTTAAAGGAGAAATGTGAGGAATAAGCAATAGCTCCTGCAAGAGTTGAAGCTGAAAATAAACAGAAGGAGGCCATATCTTGTGAGGTGAAGTCAGAGGTGCCCTCTGCCATTATAGAGGCTACACTATGGAGGTGTATTTCTGAGATACCAGGCAGTCAGGTCAGAAGGGCTCAGCTGATTCAGTTAAAGATCCAGAAACTTGAATTTCTGGCACGGGCCTGCATAGCACTGCTTGCAGAGGAGAGCATGTGGCCAGAAGTAGAGCTGGGCTGGAGCTAAACACATTGGCTTCAGTTTTAACATTCTAGCTTTAAGGAGTTGCTGAAGGTAATTTGGTGAGTTTTCCCATAGCCTTTGAGAAAGATAGTGGTACCACATTTTGTTGTTGTGGATCAGATTGAGGTGGGTGGCACAGGTACTTGCCTGAGAAACAGCCAGGAAAGGACTAAACCTAGACTTGGGATTGTGTTTAACTACTAAACTACTAAAGCTATGGGGATAGGAGGGATGTTGTTGGTTTGTTCTGATATGGTCTGTACTGTATGTACGTGGAGGGAGTATGTGCCTGTGCACGTACAAATGAAGGCCAGAGGTAAACTGCGGCTGTCAGCATCTACTGTTGTCACCTTAGTTTTTCAAACAGGCTCACTGGCTGCTAGGCTGGCTGGCCACTGAGCCCTGGTTTATCCCAGCCTCGCATCTGAGCACTGGGATTCTAGGGGCACAAAGTACATCTGGGTGCTTTGAGCCATCTTCCCCAGCCCCAAAAGCTGTGTCTTTAAAACTATCACATGGTTCTGTGCTCTGGTGTTGACAAGCCCTCAGCATACTAGCTCTGCCTGCCTCCTTGACACACTTTTCTGTTAAGCTGTTGCTCTGATACCCAAATCCTCCTCCTCTAATACCCTCATGAAATCATGAAATTAGCAAGCAGAGCCCTCCAAATGGCCATGTCCTGCCTGGGGCTGGAGGCCTATGGATCTTGTTCACCTTTCACTTACCTACACTTATTCATTATAGTCTTGTTTCTCTTACCACTGACATTTGTCAAGCATAGATCATTCATTGTGATCCTGGGAGGGAAGAATAAAACAAAAAAACCAATGAAAACATTTGTATAGGATTTTCAGAGCATTTAGCCAAAAAAATGTTATCTCTTTCAGAGTCCTCACAGCAGTTCTGGAAGAAAGAAGATATATCTTGCTTTATTAAGTGTGCTTGCAGTGGGTGTCCCACTCTGCATTTGGCACTGTGTTGGAACTTGCCCAGTAGTACGAGAATATTCTGTTTAACTCTCAAGAGTTAAGGTCTCAAAGTAAAAACAAACAGGTGTTATCAGTATGTGTTCATTTCACACTTGAGAAAACTGATGCTGCATTTAAAAGGATTTTGTTTTTTATTTTTATTTTGTGTCTATGAATTTTTGTCTGCTTGTAGGTATGTACAGCATATGCATGCAGCACTCACAGAGCCCAGAAGGCAGCATTGGCTGCATTGTAAGCTGCCATATTGGTGCTGGGAACTGAACCCAGGTCCTGTGCAAGAGAAGCAAGTGCTTTTAACCACTGAGTTCTCTCTTCAGGCCCCAGTAAACTCTAGAGTTAAGGGATTGGAGGGGGTGAGGCTCAAAAATGCACTGCTGTAAGCCCAGTATGAGAGCACACAACTGTAATCCTACCACTTGGTATACGTGTTACAGCTCTGATGGGAAAGGTACCCTGGCAGTCGCAGCCAGGGAATACCACAAAGTCACAACGTGCAACAAACCTCAAGCGAGATATTTACTGGAATGGAAAACCCCAGGAAGGTGACTGAAGCAGTAAAGAACTGGGCAGATGATAGGATTTATATAGGGTTTCTTAGGGGTGGTGGCTTTTCAGGGTGGCCTAGGATTGGAGGGATTATGTGGTCTGCTTTTAAGGCAGCTCAGTGATTGGTGGGATTTTTTTTCTGTAGAGTAGGGGCTGGCCGCTCTACTGCTGCCTCATGGCATTATAGCTGTTAGGGAAAGTCCAAGAAGGCTGGGGGTGGGTCCTGGCCTTTACAGCTCCTCTGGGGCTGGGACTACCCATTGGAGCTAGGCTTAGCTGCTGTGAGTAGTCTGGTGTGGAGTGGCAGCCTTTGATCTGCAAGAGTGGGGCCTATAAGAGGAGTCTTTATAAGGGTGAGTCAGTGGGGCCAGCCAACAGATGGAAGGTGGAGGCAGGAGGCTTACAAGTTTAGGGCTGGCATGAACTACATAGCCATACTGTTTTAACAAAACAACAAGAGTTTTAGACCTTTACTTAAAATTTTAGCCAGGGGATGAAGAGATGGCTCAGAGATTAAGAATACAGGTTGTTCTTCCAAAGGTCCTGAGTTCAATCCCCAGCAACCACACAGTGGCTGACAACCATCTATAGTGAGATCTGGTGCCCTCTTCTGTACATGCTAGCAGAATACTATATGCATAATAAATGAGTCCTTAAAAACTATATTTGGTCATCTTGGTGAGTAAAAGTAGATTCTATTCCTGAAACCCACATGGTGCAAGAAGAGAAGTTGTGTATACACACACACAAAACAAAGTATTGGGGTTTTGGTTTGTGTGTGTGTGTTTGTGTGTGTGTGTGGTGCTGAAGAAATGGGTTATTGGGTAAAGGTGCTTGCCACCAAGCCTGATAGCTTGAGTTTAGTTCTCACAATCAACATGGCAGAAGGAAGTTGCTGTGCACTATGGTCCACAAACACATTGTGGGGGGTTAGGGTTAGGGCAGCCCTAGCTGTCCTGGAAAACTATGTAGACCAGGTATACCTCAGACTTACAGAGATCAACCTGCCTCTGCCTCTCAGTATGTCACACCATTTGGTAGGCAGCAGCTACCTCTGTGAGCTCCAGGGCTACAAAAAAAGAATCTGTCTCAAAAAAAAAAAAGCAACTTCATCAAGCATTCCATGTTTTTGAGTCCCACTGGATATTTTAGCTACACTTAAGGGTAGGCCCCATGCAGAGCAGTAGATGACATAAACGAGCTCAACAATAGTTTTTAAAGACTTTTAGTCTTATATACTGCTTTGTTTGCACATTTATTTACTTATTTGTTTGTCTTCCTGGTTCTTTGCTTGTAGATTATGGTTTCCAATTTTGTGTTTTATGGGTTTTGTCTGTTTGAGTGTTCCTTGTGCTTTTTCTTTGTATTTTTCAAAAATTTTTATTCTGGTTGGTTTGGTTTTCCTGTTTTTGAGAAAGAAAGGTCTGGAATTGGGTGTGTGGAAGGGAGACTCTGGGAAGTTTGGGGACAGAAACTCTGATCAGAATATATTATATGAAAAAACCATTTACTGTAAACACACACACACACACACACACACACACACACACACACACACGATAGTATGTAGACTGATAACCTGTTAATGTTGACTGTATGATCACTTAAAATCACCTCCCCTTTTTTTGTTTTAGAAGAGACATTCTCACTATGTAGGCATGCATAATCATCTTCTAGAATACTTTTCAGATATATATATGTGTGTGTGTGTATTCCCTTGCCTTTTGAGGATGAGCTAATGAGAGTTCCTTTTATATAGCTTACATTAAATCTAAAGTTATCCACAAGAGAGCCAGGCTTATTGGTGGAGGTGTGGGTGAGCCAGCCTCAAAGTTGTGTGGGAGAGCTGTTCCCACTACCGCTCTGTAACATGGTAGTGTTGGAGGGTAAGAGATGCCCCTTACCCCTTGCCCCTTACTACCTGTAAAGGGGAGAGAGCTAACCATGCCCCTTACCTAGGAAGCACAACACAGTTGCCCGGTGCTCCGAGATGAGAATGACCCAGCCCTGATGTTATGAGCAAAGAAAAGCTATCCCCATTACCCTGCCCTGGGTTCATAAGAGCAGGAGGGCTGTCTCTACCTCTGTCAACCACAGCACTGGGGAGAGTGGCCCCTGTACCTCACTTGAGCTGGCCCCATGATGTAGTTGTGCAAGAGCTGATCCTGAGGGTGTGAAAGCAAGAGAGCTGGTGAATTAGCTGAGGCAATGCTGGAGAGCTCACCCTGGTGGTGAGGATAGGAAAATTGGTGGGCAGACCAACCCTACAGCTGCCCAGGCCCAGAACCAGGGTTATGACTTGGCCTACTTGATATCTACTGGAGCATATGAAGGGATCTGACCCACAAACCTAAAGCTGTAGGATCTCCACAACACAGAGCAACAACAGGATATCTAAGAAGAGCCCTAGTGAGGACCCAGCACTAAGTGTAATATAAACCAGAGACTTTGAACCAAACCAGTGATTCTTTGCAAAGAACACTTGCAAGTGAAGATATGTGGACAGAGAGGTTTACTGTAACTCACTGTGTCACACTGAAGCTTCCGTGATGAGATTTTTTTTAATATTTTCCCTCATTGGTTTGTGACAGTAATTGAAGCTTGAAGCAGTGTACCCACTGAAGTGCCAGGTGTCATTGATAACATATAAAGGATAGTCCCTAGTGTTAGAAGTAGAGGTTCTAACTGAAATTTCTGGACAAGGCAAACTTTACTCTTGATTGAGCTTGTTGAGTGAAGAGCAAACACATAGTGGAAATACATTTGTTATGCTAGGAAAAGGTTCCAAAGGACCTGGAAGTCTATAGTTGGATGATTTGCATCAGAAAACCTGTCTCTGGAGAGTGCATATTTGAGTGGAAATCTCTGCTGCCCAGGCTGAAGCTAGATGGAATCTGAGCTTTGATTTTGGTGCTACATGTTGATGGAGAAAAGAATTGCAGAAAATATTTTGTTTTTCTTCTGAACACCTCAGTCTCATGCTAAACTACTTTATTCTCTCCTTCCTCTTCCCTGGTCTCTCATATTTTAGCCTAAGGTCTTCCTCCCAAATCTGTACTCATTCTTGAAACCAAGATGACCCAAAAGTTTGTCCGCTCTTTCCACCTACCAGCCTGCCTAACACAGACATTTCTCACTCTGTCAGTTCATTGCTCATTTTTCTTCTTCAAACTCTTAGGCTGAAGAGATGACTTAGAGGTTAAGAAGACTGGCTGTTCTTCCTAGAGGTCCTGAGTTCAATTCCCAATAACCACATGGTGGCTCACAACCATCTAGATGACATCTGGTGCCCTCTTCTGGCCTGTAGGAATACATGCAGACAGAACACTATATTATAGATAATAAATCTTTTTTAAAATAATGCATCTGTGTTTACATAAGCAAGGGTACAGTGAAACCACCAAATTAGACCATTCTGTGGGTAGAATGAAAGGTTTATCAGTGATCAGACTGCCAAGACTATTTCTTGGTAACAGAGTAGAGCAAAATGGTAGAAGCTATCAATTTTATGACATGGGGGTCGGGGAGGGGGCATCTGTTTGAGCTGATATCTGCTATTCAGATTGATGGGAACTAGATGCCCTTATAGGAAGTAACTTTTTGAATATGATTAAGGGAAGTTCCTGGTGAGCAGAAACCCACCTTTAGGCCTCCATTATTTACCTAATAACAATCCTGTTTACCAAACCAAAATCATTGGGGAGGAAGGTGGGCCTAAGGTGATAATCTGCTTGTTCTCCATCATCCCTGGCCTGTGGTTTGGATTTGGTTTGGTTTTTAGTGGAACCTATTGTGGCTGGTCATGGTCAGTTGATCTTTGTCCATGCCCTCAGTAGTCTTCTCCGAAAGATAATTGACACCTGCTTTTAATTTTGTAGCCCTAATCATGCCTCAGCTCAGATGCATTCCAGCCAAGCTTGAACTCAGTGGTAGACTTCATGCTATAAAGGTCATAGATTCAGTTACCACCTATCAAAAACAGAAAAGTGTTTTCAAGTTCAAATAAATCTCCTTAGTTTTAATAGGGATATGGAAAGCCAGTTTCCTTCCAGAGTCAAGAAGAACATGGAAAGAGGAGGCCCAGGGTGCACCAAGGTAAAGATGGATATGCTCCGGAAGCATATGAGTAGATTCAGGCCCAGGCTGTTGTGAGTACACAGCAAAAAGCAAAGGAACAGTTGGAACCAAAGACAATCTTGAGAAGCCCTTGTCAAGCGGCCCTTTCTGACCAGGGACTGCTGGTTCCTGGGGTTTGGACTAAATCCGCCAAGTTTCTCTCACCTACTTGTTTGTATCCCCATTGCCTAGCAATATCGGAAGCAATGCTATTTGGTAATATTCTTTAGTAGGGAAAGGCAAAATACTGGACCCTTTAGAACAGTTCAGAGAAGCACCTAGCCAGACTTCAGGCTATACCTCCTGTTAGATGCTATGGCTAATTGCCTGGTTAGTATTTACTCCTGAGTACAGGACAAGACTCAGGAATTTGAAATAGACAAAATGGTGAATTTTCATTATAATAAGTTCATCATTGTACGAGCTCTGCTTGGTCTTTAGTTGTACTGGAATTTTTTCTTTTGAAATAACCTTCTCCAGTGTCTTGTCTGGTTTATGTTGTTTTGTTTTCTTTCTCTTTCTTCCTCCTGTCCTGCATCACTCTCTCCTGGGTCCCACGTTCTCTTCTTTGATGTCTTCCTCTCTCTGACCCAAAGATCAGCCAGTAAAAAGCAGTGTCACCTGTCCAGGTAAGAGGGATGCCTCAAGGGGAGAAGAGATCCCTTCCTTGATACTTTTTAATTTGTGCAGGGTATTGTGGTGGTAGATGGTGGGTGGATGGGTGAGGAATAGGGATAGTGTTTTATTTTTGAGACTGTAGTCTCACTGTATAACTCAGACCAGTCTAAAAACATTATAAATAGGGACTAGAGAGATGGCTCAAGGGTTAAGAGCACTGATTGCTTTTCCAGAAGACCTGAGTTCAATTCCCAGCACCCTCATGGCAGCTCACAATTGTCTATAACTCCAAGATCTGACACCCTCACACAGATACACATGCAAGCAAAACACCAGTGTACATAAAATAAAAAAAAAAACAGTTTCTTTTAAGAAGCGTCATATATAGCCCAGACTACCTTGTACTAAGCAATCTTCCTGCCTCAGCCTCCCAAGGACCAGAATTACAATTATCTGCCACCTCATCTGGCTCTTTTGACTAGTTATTATCTTCACAGAGTTCAGAATTAAGCACAAAAAGAATATAATGAGGTCTCTAGTTCTATCAATTCATCAGGCAACCACTTTCCCACCTCAGAGACAACCAATTTTTTTTGTACTCTGCAAATATATGATAGATATTTGCATACATAGCAAATATGCAAACATAGCATCTTTTCCCTTGTATCTACTGCTTTATCTACTCTTTTTTTTTTTTTCTTTAAAAAATAGCATCATAGAGGTCATTTATTAGACACAGTTTTGTAAGGACAAGTTTTGTATTGTCATATAGATATGAGATCATTTCTGGTGTTCTCATTGTGCATAGTGATTCTGTGTGTAAGCCTCCACTTAGTCACTGACTACAGCCAGGATGGGAACCACCCCTTCCTGAGGGCAACAACTACTGAGCTCATTCTAAAAAGCCAAGCCACAGCAGTATTCTAAGTTTGTTTTCTGTTCCTGAATCAATCCTAATTAAAGAAGAAATCGAGAAATAAATTTGTTGGTTCGTGATATGTGTTACTTTGAGGGTTTGGGGTCTTAATTTCTAGGGATGCCACAGGCTAGCTATGGGGTGGTCTGATTGTGAGTTTGAAGTACATGGTTACTATTAGACCAAACTTATTCTTCGATGGTATCCAGAAGAGGAGTGGACTTTTCAGAGGCTCAGGCTAGTAGTATGCTCTGGTTCAGGTTGCCATTTCCCTAGTAGGTTAGTACTAAATGTCCCGATGGCATCTTAGAGAGGCGGGACATTCAGGGGCAAAGATGAAGCCATTGATTGCTCTGTTGTGCTCATGGAGGCCTCTGTATGTGCCTGGCGCACCATGTTCCTCCAGTCTCCTTTTTTGCAGCTCATCACCCAACACTAACTAGCTGTTTGTTTTCTTGCATTCATTTTCTCTGCTGCTCCATTCCATTCTGTTCCATCAGCCCTGTTGCAGCATGGTCATGTAGACCCAGCAAGCTCCTGTGTGTTTGCACAATCCTCCTGCTGTTGTCTCTCTGTTGTCTAACTCTGCAAAGGATATTCTTATTTCTCTTTGTATTAAAGAGACCATACTTGCCCTGCCCAGTCGGGATTCCAGATAGCTGGTGTCACCAGCAGTATAGACATGATTAATCTCTCATTGGGATGACCAGGTTATAAAGGGGTGGGTTAGCTTTTGCTGTTCAAGACTCTGGAGCCCGTTAACAGAGCCTCTTTTCACTGGCCCCTCCCTGACCAGCTTTCTGGTGTGTTTTCTCTACTACTCTAGGTTAAGTGGCCTGTCTTCTCTGGGAGATGCTACACCTGAACGCACGTCTCCTTCCCACAACCGCCAGCCCTCCGACACCTCTGAGACAACAGGTAACTACCTTGTTGCATATCAGCACATAGATACAGGTGTATGCCTCATAGAGAAGTCCTGTACACCCACATGTAAAACATCTGAACCTTATGTTGAGCACATAATATATGCTTGGGGTTTATGTCAGGAGTTTTATATCAGTTATCTCCTTTGCCAACCTAGGAAGTGGGTTTTATATTCTTATTTTGCAGATAAGGAAACTAAAGCATGGAGAAGTTAGGAAACTTGCCCAACCTCACACTTATTGGAGACAGAACTGAGCCTTGGAACCTGTTCTCTTGTAACTCTAGAGCCCATGTCCTATCATCACAGAGTGCTGTCACATATGTGCAGTATCTGGTAAAGCTCCATAGCAAAGACGGGCGGTAGGCACCACCTCTTTCTCCCCTCCTCCCTCCTCCTTATACTTACCAGTCTCTGGATGTAGCAAGGCAACACCCTGAGTTGTCTGCATAACTTACCTGCCTCTGTAGCATCAGTCAACAACACTTTGGTGTCCCATCAGCTTGTTCACTGGGGACAGCAATGTAAAATTTCCAGTGGATCCACATGGCTGCTTATCTTTAAAACTGGACTGGAGCACTTCTAGACTTAGTCCTTCCCCTTCTCCAATCAGAATCATTCATACAGGCCCAAAGCACAACCATTTCAGCACCTTAGAGAAGGGTCACGTCTCATGGAATACAAAGTGGGTTACAGGTTTTTACCAGTCACTGAGGATGGTATATATTATAGCAGTATATGTGGACAGGGTGAATCTGGGGAAATGGACTAGTCTGGGAAGGCTACTTTAAAAAGAAATAGGCTTGGGGCTGGAGAGATGGCTCAGCGGTTAAGAGCACCCTCTGCTCTTCCAGAGGACCCGGGTTCGATTCCCAGCACCCACATGGCAGCTAACAACTGTCTGTAGTTCCAGTTCCAGGCAAACACCAAGGCAAATAAATAAATAAATAAATAAAAGTGGTTTAAAAAAAAAAAGAAAGAAAGAAAGAAATAGGCTCTCTTGGATGCACTGACCTTTCAGTGTGACTGCCTGCCCAAACTCCTATCCTCTACCCACACAGGTCTTGTTCAACGCTGTGTTATCATCCAAAAGGACCAGCATGGCTTTGGCTTCACAGTTAGTGGGGATCGAATCGTGCTGGTGCAGTCCGTGCGCCCTGGTGAGTGCTGCGACTCTCCTGTCATGGACAGTTCTCAGAAGTCATTGTGTGTGTGGTGTGTGCATGCATTCGAGTATAATAGGCCTATGTGACTTGGAGACTGTTTGAATGGGGGGATCCCCAAGGAAATGGTGAATGAATTGTTTTAGAAATACCTCCCTATAGACACATGGGGAAGTCTCCACCATACTGAGCCAGTAGCAGAATTGTCTTCAGTTGTGCCCAGCAGCTTGGTTTTTAGTTGATTTCAGATGTAATCAAGTTGATAACCAAGATCAGCCATCATAGAGAACAAGTAATAAAGAACATTCATTCTCTCTCTCTCTCTCTCTCTCTATATATATATATATATATATAGTAAATAAGTCTTTTTAAAATGTGCTACATATGGGGAACTGACAAATAACTTGAAATTAGAGAGGAAGTAGCTATCTTGCTTGAATATGTAAACATCAGGTTACTTCTAATAACTAGTAAATTAAAAAATTAAGCTTGAGCTGGGCATGGTGGCACACACTTTTAATTTCAGCACTTAGGAAGCAACAGGTAGATCTCTTTATGTGTTAAGGTCAACCTGATCTACAAACTGAGTTCCAGCTAGTCAAGGCTACATAATGAGACCCTGTTTTTGGTTTTTTTTTTTTTTTGGTTGTTGTTTTTTAAAATATTTATTTATTATGTGTACAGTGTTTTGCCCTTATGTATGCCTGCACACTACACCAGAAGGTACCAGACCTCATTATAGATGGCTGTGAGCCACCATGTGGTTGCTGGGAATTGAACTCAGGACCTCTGGAGAAGCAGCCAGTGCTCTTAACCTCTGAGCCATCTCTCCAGCCCCTGACCCTGTTTTGTTTTTTTAAAAACAAAAAGAAAGAAAGAAAAGAAAAGAAAAACTGCCAGACATTTTTGCACACACCTTTAATCCCAGCACTTGGGAGACAGAAACAGGCCAATCTCTTGAGTATGAGAGTAGCCTGGTCTACAAAGTGAGTTCCAGAACAGCCAGGGCTACATGGAGAAACCCTGTTTTGGAAAACCAAAATAATAATAAATAATACTATAAAAGCTTGCCCCTAGAAGCCAAAAGAGGGCCTGGGATTCCCTGAAACTGGACTTACAGGTGGTAGTGTTTCCAGGCACTAGCCTGGGGCCTCTGCAAAAACAGCAAGTGCTGTTAACCACTGAGACTTGTCTCCAGTCCTAAAAGTACATTTTAGATGAGGGGACTCTTAATTCCTGAATTGAAAAGCTGTAATGGAGTATAAGCTTTATATACCAGAAACATCTAGATGTTCCATGTGAGGAATTTAACAGATAAATACAACTTAGAAGATTTAATGACCATCTTGGGGGAAATTTACAAAATATGTTTTTGCTTCTCAATAACTTGTTTTTGTTGTGTGTTCTTGTGCTTCTTGAGTATAAATTAACGCTAAAGATAGAAGCTATTTACAACTATTTAGTGAACAAAACCTCTGCACTCTCCATTTGAGAAGGTCAAGAGCATGTTCTTCTTCTAAGCACTTCTCTTGGTTTGCTAGCATCAGAAGGCCTCAATATGGTCTGTCTCAAAGTGGTCCATCTCAAATGACGAAACTGTCAATGGTTTAAAAGGTTTTTGTTTTCTGGGTTTTGTTGTTGTTTGTCTGTTTGCTTGTTTTAGTAGAATGCCATATTCTTACCTCTAGTGATAAGAACCTGGAGAATGTCTTTTTCTCAAGACTTATAACACATGTTTGAAAGCTATTGTTTTAATCCATTTCTCCAGTTTTTAATTTTATTTATGTATATGTGTGTGTTTGTGTATGTGTGTCTGTATGTGTAGTAGTATATCTGTATTACCTTAATACAGTAAACCTACCTTTCCCATGGGATAATAACAAATAACTCTATCTGACTTTAAATATTTAAATAAAGTAAAAATGCACTCTTCTCAGATCCTGACCCCCCCTTGTCTCTCACATGGTTGTGAGAGCTTGGTGAAGAGCAGAGCAGGAGGGTGAAATTATGAAGTCCACTTTAGATTAAAAGGCATCATGTTGCTGGAGCAAAATTGGCTGTCCACCCAAGATTTGATGTTCTGATATAAAATTTCAGAGCAGGTGATGTAAGACAGACTTTGGTGTAGATCTGGTGGCCTTTCGGGGTGGTTATAAGACTCCGCTGACCGGCTCTTCTCCCTGCAGGTGGTGCAGCCATGAAAGCTGGTGTGAAAGAAGGTGACCGAATCATCAAAGTGAGTAAACTTGACCTCTCCGCCATTTCCATCCAAGTGATAGCAGGTCCTGGGACTGCCTAGTGCTGTGGGTTATCTTATATTTCTTTTCAGTACCGACTCTGGCAGCCACTAAATCAGGGTGGTACCATAATGGGGAGAGGGATGAAGATAGCTGTATTCTAGGCTCCTCGAGTTCATTGACCTTGAAGCGTTCCTTACTTCACAAAATATAAAAAACAAGGTTAAGAAGAAGCAGCTGTGGCCCTCGGGTTAATTTAGTCTGAGCTCCACATAGTGCTGACATGAGAGAATCTTCTGGATGTAGGTCTCTCTTTGCAGAATGGAGTCCTGACTACATTAAAGAAATCTTAGCTGCAGAGACTTCTTTCTACTCCTCCAGTAAGGAAGAAGCCCATAGGGCCAGTAGATACACACAGGTGTAACTGAAAAAAAAAAAAAATCCATGAGCACAGACAGGAGTCTTATCCCTGAAAACTTAGAAGCCAGTTTGGAACAAACTGATGATGTGCATTTGAGTAAACAAGTAACCGGAGATAACTAAAGCACCAGGAAATGGCTTTCTAAAGAAATAGCACTTTAGACTTGGAGAAAGTTTTCCACCATTTTTTCTCAATGTTATTTGTCCCCCAACAGGTGAACGGCACTATGGTGACCAATAGCTCACACCTGGAGGTGGTGAAGCTTATCAAATGTGAGTTGGTTAGGGCACGACAATTAAGGAAAATAAACTTGGTGGATTCTGGGACCAGTTGGCAGTTTACTGGTGTGAGAGGCTTCATGTGTGGGTAGATGTTAAGGTGGCTGAAATCACATCTGTAGTCTCAGCATGAGTGCTCAACCTAAACTGCTGTACACCCCTCCGACCATGTCAAATAGCCACACTATTGGGCTCCCGACAGATAGCTTCAGTTTAGCACACCGTCATTGCCACCATTCCTTACCATATCCAACTTAGACCATGGTTCATTTTAATGTCTTTCAAGTCCATTCATATTCTTCCTTATTAACTTCCTATGGAGACAGAAGAGAGTCAAAAATACTCTAGCCAGGAATACCTAACAAGTGAGTCTACACAGATAATCAAGTAGCAGCAATATTGAGGAAGTAAATAAAGAATGTGGGAACGCCAGGGAGAGTGGGAGACTGGAGTTGGTGCCTGTTGTGTACCAGGCAGGCAGTGTGCTTGGCTTTATTAAAGTTTAGAGAGATTATGAAGGAAGCTGGGCATGGTAGTGAACACATACTCCCAGCACCTAAACTGAGGCAGGAGGATCTTGAGTTTAAGGCCATTCTTGGCTTTATTGAAAGACTACCTTGAGCTGGGGGGTGATGGTACACACCTTTAATCCCAGTACTAGGTGGGCAGAGACAGACAGATCTCTAAGTTCAAGGCTACCCTGGTCTACAAAGCTAGTTCCAGGACATCCAGAGCTAAATAAAGAAACCTTGTCTGAGAAATGAGAGGGAAGGGGAGGGGAGGGAAGAAAGAGAAAGAAAGAATCAAAAAAGCAAAAGGGGATAGGAAGTGTTTCTAGAGATATTTATGTGTAGAATTGTGGTTGGGGTCTCTGAAGGATCAAGAACTTTGTTGGAGGCCAGAAATTAGAAAATAGCTAAAACTTTTAAAAGGAAGAGATTTTAATCTGTAGGATTGTGAGGCATAATAAAAGGAGAAAGATAGTTTTCTTTGTGGTTAAGTAAGTCCTCACTTGAGAGCAGTGGTACTCAAGCAAGCCTCCTCTTCTTTCCTTCTAGCTGGTGCGTACGTCGCACTCACCCTCCTGGGCTCTTCTCCTTCCTCAACTGGTGTCTCTGGGCTCCAGCAGAACCCATCTTTGGCAGGAGTACCCAGAGTTAACCCCATGATTCCTCCACCACCTCCTCCTCCACCCTTGCCACCTTCACAACACATCACAGGACCCAAACCTCTGCAGGTAATACTCTGACACCTACTCAGCACTCTAGGCCCTAGAGTCTAGGGGCTCTTTGAAGATCTCCCTCAGTGGAAGTTAAATTGAATGGGTTTGTGATAATCAGAGATAGGCCGGAGAGACATGTGAATACCACCAAAAAGTTAAACAACAGTGATACCTTAGTCCAGTCCTCTGTGAATGCACATGAGGCTTTATAGATAGCATCCTGACTATGTCAAGACTCACAGGGGACCCATCTGGGCCCCAGGCATGGACAGAAGCATCCTTTAGAGATTCTTGCCAGCTGGTGTTGGGAAGGTGTACTTGAAAGCCCAAGAGGAAGAAACTGGCTTCCCAGAGCAAGAAGGGCTCCTGAAGAGTAACATATGAGGAGTCAGTAGAGGAAAGAGTCAGAGAGAATAAAAATGGGTAGGAGAAGAGCCCTCAACAGTAGAAAAGCCTGTGCAAAGACTTGAGAGGGCAAGATGCAGACGTGTGTAAAGAACAGGACTCTTGGTTCAATAAAAGACTAAACCAGGTCTTTGGAGAATTTAGAAAGCAATTCAGTATTAAAGCTGATTACTGCCAGGATACCTAAGCAGTTCAGTAGTAAAGTTAAAAAAAAAAAAAAAAAAGATTTTATGTTAGTTGTGTTCCAGCAAGGTGTTGAATTGTACTCATGACTCAGGCTCTACTCTCAACACTTTTCCTCATTCAGGAATGAGTAAATCAAAGACAGTTAAGCTAATGAGCTATCCCCATGTCTCACCACTGTTATATTTCCATTCTTAGGATCCCGAAGTTCAAAAGCATGCCACTCAAATCCTCAGAAATATGCTGAGACAGGAGGAGAAAGAGTTACAGGTGAGATCACTGTTAAAGATAGGTTGGCCTTTACCTTCCTGACATTGCTCTGTCACAGCAATCTGCCAGTATGTGCAACTTAATTTTGTAGCCCGTATCCAATTATAGTAAAGCACCAGGGCCTGTGGGTATATAGCCCAGTGGTAGAGCACATACTTGAGATCCTAGGTTCAGTCCCCAGCAAACAAAAGGTACTGTCTGGAGGCCACTAAAGGGTTGTTGTTGGCCAGCAGAGCTTGTTAGAGTGGACAGCAGAGTCCCACGGCTAATGCATTAGCATGAGGAATACAGTAAGAAACAGACTAAAGTGAGGGAGCAGTAGAGCCGAGGGAAGTTCAGTTCATTGGGATTGTTGTTAAGATTCCCAGGAAGAGAAGGGTAAGCTGGGAGGAAGGGATGGGCACATGAATGCTGGGCTAGACTGCAAGACGATGAAGAGAGATTGCCAGTCTAGAAAATGAATCCAGTATTCATATTCACTCAAAAACAGGTATGTGAACATTCATGACAACTACCTCTGTAATAGCCAAGAGGTAGACCTAGAGTCTGTCAACTGTTAGAAAAATATGGTACATCTATAACACTGTAGGATATTTAGCTATAGAAAAGAATAGGTGCTATAAATAGAAGGCATACTAAGTGAAAGAAGACAGACTGATGTTGTGGTTCTATCTATATGAAATGTCCAGAGTAGGCAAATACTCAAAGACAGAGTAGACTCATGGCTATCAGAGGTGGAAAGTTGGGGAGGCAGGTTGACAGTGATTACTTACAGGTACCAGCTCTCTTATTGAAGTAATAGGAATGTTCTGGAATTTAATAGTGAGAATGATTGCATAATTGTGTAAATATTCTAAAAACCTCAGTTGTATACTTTAAATAAGCTTAAGTTATATGAATTACATCTTAATTGCAAACTTGAAAATAATTTGGGGGTACCATGGAAGCCTGAACTGATGAAGTACCTATCAAAGCTTTGGGGGGCAGGGTTCAGTCCACTGTGACCAAAACACTGAAAATAGCAGTGCAGGACAGTGGTTAGGAAGTGATTTGGGTCACTTAAAGATCTTGGAGTTTCTCCTAAAGACTGTGGGAATTGATCAAAGATTTTCAAATTAATCTTCTTGAGAAGAGTGTGTTTGGAGCTGAAGAGATGATTCTGCCTTAAGACTACTTACAGGTACTTGCTGTTCTTGCAGGACCTGAATTCAGTTCCCAGCACCCACACTTCGTCACTCGCAACTGCCTCTGCTGGCCTTTGCAGGAACCAGCACCTACATAGTACACCTACATACGCTGAGGCACATGCACACACACTAAATACATAAATGACTTTAAGTCTGTATTAAGTGAATTGACATAAAGGAACCTTAGTGGTGGCTACTATAGTATATAATAGAAAATGAAAGATTTGACAAGAACTAGAAGTTAGAACAGAAAAAGAGAGAACAGGAACGAGACATCCCAGAAGTCACATTAAGGAAACTTACCATCTTTTAAGAAGAAAAACAGAGGAAAGGATGGCCCTGTGTTGGGTGCCTAGGTACCATGATTGGAATCAAATAGGTCACAGGAACAAGGCTTACAGGACAGATTGAGTGTGCCTGTGAGGCACGTAAGTAAGTGGAAAACAGCTCTGGAGAAAGGAGATTAGGGTATCCTCAGTAACAGTACAGTCACTGCAGCTGGGATCTGGCTGAAATCAACACCCCAAATCAAAGGTGATTGAAGATTTGTGTGAGTTGGGCAGTGTGACAACCTAATAGCCACACGTATGCTGCTGTTTGGTCACCTGGTGCTGAGGTGATGAGGAAAGAAAGAAAAAAATGGGCTATGGCTTAAAAAACAATGTGGATTGATAGAAAAAAATGTATTGTGGGAGTTTGCTTTTTATTAAGGGAACTTAGATGTCTTTAAAGGAAAGGGAAGGAACACTTGGAAATGATTTTAAAGGTATCTGAACAATGTCTAAGAAACACTCAAAGCAATCGGTGGTTCAGAGTGGTAAAGAATTTGACTTCTCTTTCGAGTCAGGAGAAGAGATGATGCAGATGTTTTGAAATAGAGTAATGTTGGAAAAGTTTTTTTCAGATTACATTATCTGCTGAGACAGAGAATGTTTGGAGTTTGATAGACTTGGAAAAGATAGATCGAAAGTGTAAGGTATTTTCACAAGGTTGGCAGGTAGCAGGAAGCTTCAGAAGAAGTCAGTTTATGTGTAAGCCTAATGTTTTCATTTAGTAAGTTTTGCTGCTGAGTCCTTTTGTACAAAAGCTTTAATGGCTACTATGTATTCTAGCATGTGTCTGTCACAGGCACTCCATGAGCGTGTTACACAGTCTCATTCAGATCTTAGGGTCGTCTCAGGTGCAGACACTCCTGTCTCCATCCTTGACAGATGTATTCAGGCTTGCCGAGGCTGACACAGCTAGTACTACATAGAGGTGCCAAGTCTTCCCAGCTCCCCCCTACCCACACCGTGCTCTCACTCTGCTGCATGCTGTAAATATTAGAAGTTAGAATGGTGCCTGCTCTTCAGACACTTCTAATGAAGCAAGGCTTCTGGCTTCTCTAATTAAGCTTTTCCTCTTCTTATTTGACATTTTCATTATGCTACATGTGCCCTAACATTTTTTGTGGTGATCTGGATAGTCACTTCAATCCTTCACACTTGAGTGCGAGTTGAGGAAGATCTCATGTGTGATATGGGACCTTATCCAACCCTTAAAATATAGGTCAGACTAAGGAAGGCCTTTTTGTTTTGGTTTGATTTTTTTTTTCTTTTTTTTCAGCTGTTTCATATATTCTGTTTTTTTTCTGATCCCAAATGATGCTGAAATAGCAGACATCTACTAACTAGCAGACAGAAATCTTCTCTGTTTTGTGATAGCTACCTATTCTTACTGCTGGTAAGTCATCTGTCCTCTACTAACCACTCCGACCTTTTCC
>PVIH01004990.1:65306-131025 GCA_004025045.1 Sigmodon hispidus | reverse complement strand
TAGAAGAAATGGACAGCTTTCTGGACAGGTACCATCTACCAAAATTAAATGAAGATCAGATTAATTACCTAAACAGGCCTATAACCCTTAAGGAAATTGAAGCTGTCATTAAAAACCTCCCCAAAAATAAAAGCCCTGGTCCAGATGGTTTCAGTGCCGAATTCTACCAGACATTCAAAGAAGAATTACTACTGTTACTTCTCAAACTTTTCACACAGTAGAAACTGAAGGAATATTGCCAAATTCCTTTTATGAGGTCACAATCACCCTAATACCCAAGCCACTCAAAGACACAACAAAGAAGGAGAATTACAGACCAATTTCCCTCATGAATATTGATGCGAATATTCTCAACAAAATTTTGGCAAACCGTATACAATACATAAAAGATATCATCCACCATGACCAAGTAGGCTTCATCCCAGAAATGCAGGGCTGGTTTATCATATGAAAAACTGTAAATGTTATCCATCATATAAACAAACTAAAGGAACACAACCACATGATCATATCCTTAGATGCAGAAAAAGCCTTTGACAAAATCCAACACTCCTTTATGATTAAAGCCCTGGAGAGATCAGGAATACAGGGAGAATACCTAAATATAATTAAGGCGATTTACAAGAAACCGACAGCCAGTATCAAACTTAATGGAGAAAAACTCAAAGCAATCCCACTAAAGTCAGGAACTAGACAAGGATGTCCTCTCTCCCCTTATCTATTCAATATAGTTCTCAAAGTTTTAGCTAAAGCAATAAGAGAACGAAAAGAGATTAAGGGCATACAAATTGGAAAAGAAGAAGTGAAGCTATCTCTATTTGCAGATGATATGATTGTATACATAAGTGACCCACAAAATTCTTCCAAGGAACTGCTACAGCTGATAAACACCTTCAGCAATGTAGCAGGATACAAGATAAACTCAAAGAAATCAGTAGCTCTTCTATACACTAAAGATAGAAGAGCTGAAAAAGAAAGAAGGGAAACATTACCCTTCATATTAGCTGCAAATAGTATTAAATACCTTGGAGTAACTATAACCAAAGAAGTAACAGACCTATTTGACAAAAATTTTAAATCATTGAAGAAAGAAATTGAAGAAGATATCAGAAAATGGAAAGCTCTCCCATGTTCCTGGATTGGTAGGATCAACATAGTAAAAATGGCAATTCTACCAAAAGCAATCTATAAATTCAATGCACTGCCCATCAAAATCAACACAACATTTTTTGGACCTTGAAAGAACAATACTCAATTTCATTTGTTGAAAGCCAGGATTGCCAAAACAATTTTACTCAACAAAAGAACCTCAGGAGGTATCACCATCCCTGACTTCAAGCTATACTATAGATCCACAGTAATGAAAACAGCCTGGTACTGACATAAAAACAGACTTGTGGACCAATGGAATAGAATTGAGGATCCAGACATTAACCCAAAAACCTATGAACACCTGATCTTTGACAAAGAGGCCCAAAACATTCAATGGAAAAAAGATAGTATATTTAACAAATGGTGTTGGCATAGCTGGATGGAAGTGGGTAGAAAAATGCAAATAGATCCGAGCCTGTCACCCTGTACAAAACTCAAATCCAAGTGGATCAAAGACCTCAACTTAAACCCAGCCACTTTGAACTTGATAGAAAAGAAAGTGGGAAATACACTTCTACAAATTGGCACAGGTGACCACTTCCTAAATATAACACCAGTGGCACAGGCACTAAGACAAACAATCAATAAGTGGGATCTCCTGAAGCTGGGAAGCTTCTGCAAAGCCAAGGACATTGTCAATAGGACAAAACGACAGCCTACAGAATGGGAAAAGATTTTCACCAACCCTACAAGTGATAGAAGACTGATCTCTAAGGTATATAAAGAGCTGAAGAATTTAGAGCCCAAAACCTTGAATAACCCTATCAAAAAATGGGGTACAGATCTAAAAAGGAAAGTCTCAGCAGAGGAACTATGAATGGCTGAAAGGCACCTGAAAAAGTGCTCTTCATCGTTAGCCATCAGAGAAATGCAAATCAAAACAACTTTGAGATACCACCTAACACCTGTTAGATTGGCTAAGATAAAAGGCACAGATGACAGCCTATGTTGGAGAGGATGCGGAACAAGGGGAACACTCCTCCATTGCTGGTGGGAGTGTAAGCTTGTTCAGCCACTTTGGAATGCAATATGGAGGTTTCTCAGAAAATTGAGAATCAATCTCCCCAAGGACCCAGCAATACCACTTCTGGGTGTATACCCTAAAGAGGCACATTCACATTCCAAAGGTATTAGCTCAACTATGTTCATAGCAGCATTATTTGTAATAGCATGAACCTGGAAACAACCTAGATGTCCCTCAACTGAAGAATGGATTAACAAACTGTGGTACATCTACACAATGGAATACTACTCAGCAGTAAGAAAAAATAATATCTTAAAATTCTCAGGCAAATGGATGGATTTGGAGAATATCCTCCTGAGCGAAGTATCACAAACTCAGAGAGATAAGCAGGGGATGTACTCACTCATTAGTGGTCTCTAAACAAACAAACAAGAAAAAAAGCCAAGCATGCCCAAGCTGCAAACCACAACCACTGAACAGCTTGGGACCAGAAACACCCTGGACTGACCCTTCGAACCCCACTCCAACTATAGGATTACCTGACTCACTTTTGAGGGAGGATGGACAAAAGTGGGTTTGGCCAGGAGTGGAGACTGATCCAAGCATTATTAGGTCAGTGTGACCATAGGACTGTCTGCTCCCTGGCCAGGGATGGGATGGGGAGTTGCAGAGAAGAAAAATGACCAGATGTTGTGGGAGGGGGAAGGGACCTTGAATAAGGATATACAGGGATGGAAAAAAAATTCAGAGGGAAAGCTGAACACAAAGTAAATATATGTGTAGCAATCTTATTTGCATTACCACCCTTGATAAGCCATGCTTATGATTCTTATCCTCTTTAAAGTTATTGTTAACTTTTCCACATTTTAAATTCATTTTACTGTTTTTTTTTTATAAATACAAAGTAAAGAAGGAAAAAAATAAAAATATAAAAAAAAGATTATCCTGGGTGTGCCAAAAGAATAACAGAGCCCAACCATCCCCCCAAACTCAGCTTCTTCCTGAGACATTGTCTTGGGAGAGCCCCATCACAAGTATCCTAAGACACAGACTTTGGTGAACTCCTTCACAGGATCTTCAGCTACAAAGCACAAATGCTCCCTTAGACACAGTCTCCACTGCCTCCAATTTCTCCTAGAGCTCCAATTGCAATGAGAGTACCTAGTAGACCAAAAACTGCTCCCTGAAATAAAGACAATGCTTGCATTGATCAGAAAAGAAGAGATGGGTAGAAGCCAGTGCAAGATTCATTGAACAGCATAAAGAATAATATGACAACACTAGAACCTAGTGGTTCTTCAACAGCAAGATTTAAACATTCTAATATACAAGTAGAGAAAAATTACCTTAAAATATCTTTATAAAAACGATAGAAGCCTTTAAAAAGGAAATTGAAAAAATAAAAAAAATTCCCTTAAGGAAATACAATAGGAGAATATCAGCTCAAAAGCACAGAAAATATATCCAACAAAATCACAGAAGAAAATTTTTCCAACCCAAAAAGGAAATGCCTGTGAAGAGACAAGAAGCTTGCAGAACACCAAATAGACTAGACTCCACCCCCAAAAGTCTACTTGCTACATAATAATCAAAATGATAAACATACAGAATTTTAAGAGCTGCAAGAAAAGAAGGCCAAGAAACTTATGAAGGCAGACCCATCAGAATAACACCAAACTTCTCAATGGAGATTGTAAAAGCTAGAAAGTCCTGAACAGATGTTATAAGGCCACTAAGAGACCATAGATGCCAGCACCAACTACGATACCCAGCAAAACTATAAATCACCATAGATGAACTAAACAAGATATTCCATGACAAAACCAGATTTAAACAATACCTATCCACAAATCCAGTCCTACAGAAAGCACTAGAAGAATAACTCCAACCTAAAGAAGCTAGATACAGCCAAGAAGCCACAAGCAATAGATACTCCCACAAAAAGAAACCCCAAAGAAGGGAAAAACACACAAGCACTACAATGAAAAATAACAGGAATTAATAACCACTAGTCATTAATATCCCTTAATATCATTGGGCTCTATTCACCTATAAAACGACAAAGCTAAATGGATAAAAAAAAAAAAAACAAAAAACAAAAAACAGGATCTATCCTTCTGCTGCATACAAGAAAAACACTTCAACTTCAAAGACAGACATGGCCTCTGAAAAGGGTTGGGAAAAGATTTTCTAATCAAATGGATTTAAGAAACAAGCTGGTGTAGCTATCCTAATATCTAAGAAAATAAACTTCAAAATAAAATCATTCAAAAGAGATCAGGAGGGATATTACTTATTTGTCACAGAAAAAAAAAATCCATCAAGAAGAATTCTCAATCCTGAACATTTATGCCCCCAATAAGGGGCATCCAATGAGTAAAAGAAATCTTACTAAAGCTTAAAACTCACATCAAACCCCACACACTAATAATGAGATATTTCAATACCTCATTCTAACCAATGGATAGGTCTTCAAGACAGATACTTACAGATTTATAAGGGAGCCAACAGACATAATAACTGAAATAAACTTAAAAGATATATAAAGAACATTCCAGACAAACACCAAAAAATATACCTACTTCTCAGAATCCCATAATTTCTCTAAAATTGACCACATACTTGGTCATAAAACAAATATGAATAAATGCAAAAATGTAAATAACCCCTTGTATTCTATCAGATCACAACAGACTAAATTTAGAGTTCAACAACAACACAAACCACAGAAAGCCTATGAACTCATAGAAACTGAACATCTATCAACTGAACCACGTTGGAGTCAAGGACAAGTAAAGAAAGAAATTAAAGATTTCCTAGAATTCAATGAAAATGAATCCACAACATATCCAAACTTATGGGACACAATGAAAGCAGTGCTAAGAGTTTTATAGCACTATGTACCTACATAAAAAAAAAAAAAAAAATTGGAGGAATCTCACACAAAACCCTTAACAGCACAAGTGAAAGCTCTAAAAAAAAGAAAAGAAAAAAAGAAACAAACTAAACCAGAAGAAGTAGACAGCAGGAAATAATCAAACTTAGTGCTGAAAGCAATAAAACTGAAACAAAGAGAACAATATAAATAATCAATGGAACAAAGAGTTGGTCCTTTGAGAAAGTCAACAAGAGAGACAAAACCAAAACCAAACCAGCTAACAGGCAAAGAGAGAATAAGCAAATTAACAAAATCAGAAATAAAAAGAGGGACATAAAAACAGATATCCAGGAAATCCAGAGAATCCTTAGGTCATACTTCAAAAACCTTTCTCCACTAAATTGGAAAATCTAAATAAATAAATAAATAAATAAATAAATATCTTTCTCCACAGATACCACTTACCAAAATTAAATCAAGACCAGATAAATGACTTAAATAGACATATGACTCCTAAGGAAAAAGAAGCGGTTTTAAAATGTCTCCCAAGCAAAATAGCCCAGGGCCGGATGGCTTCAGTGGAGTTCTACCAGAATTTTAAAGAAGAGTTAATACCAATCCTCCTCAAATGGTTCCATTCAATAGAAACCAAGGAAATACTGGTTTCTCTTTCTATGAGGCTAGAGTTACCCTGATACTCAAACCACACAAAGATAGAGAATTCAAAATCTTTCTCCCTTAAGGATATTGATGGAAAAATACTCTATAAAATATTGAGAAACTTAATCCAAGAACATACCAAAAAAGTGTCCACCATATTCAAGTAGGCTTCATTCCAGAGATGTAAGGATAGTTCAACATATAAGAAACTGTCAATATCGTCAATCATATAAACTACCTGAAAGAAAAATAAAATGCAAGATCATCTCACTAGATGCTTAAAAAGTCTCTGACAAAATCCACTACTTCATGATAAAGGTCCTGAAGATATCAGGCATACAGGAAAATAAAGGCAACATACAGCAAACCAACAGCCACCATCAAACTAAATTTTATATATATATATATATGTATGTATGTTTATGTAAATTTATGTATATATGTGTGTATATATAAAGAAACTCAAAGCAATCCAATTAAAATCAGAAACAAGACAATTCTGTCCAGTCTCCCCATATCTATTCATATAATTCTCAAAGTTGTAGCTAGAGCAATAAGACAATAAAAGCAGATCAAGGGGATACAAATTTGAAAGGAAGAAGTCAAACTAATACTATTTGAAGATGATATGATAGTATATGTAAGTGACCCACAAAATTCTTCCAGGGAACTACACTGATAAACAGTGTAGCAGGGTACAAGATTAACTCAAAGAAATTAATGGCCTTTCTATACACAAATGATAAAAGGGTTAAAAGAGAAATCAGGGAAATATAACCCTTTATGATAGCCACAAATAACATCAAATATCCGGGGCAATTCTAACCTAAGAAATGACAGACCTGGATGACAAGAACTTTAAGTCACTGAAGAAAGAAATTGAAGAAGATTTTAGAAAACAGAAAGATCTCCCATGTTTTGGGATAGGTAGGATTAACATAGTAAAAATGTCAATCTTACCAAAAGTAGTCTACAGATTCAATACAATCCACATCAAAATCTCAAAGCAATACTTCACAGACCCCAAAAGAACAGTACTCATCTTCATATGGAAAAACAAAAAATCCAGGATTGAAAAAAAAAAAAAAAATTCTGTTGAATAATAGAATGTCAGGAGGCATCACAATCTCTGACTTTAAGATCTACTATAGAGCTACAGTAATAAAAATATCTTGGTATTGGCATAAAAACAGAC
Source organism: Sigmodon hispidus (assembly GCA_004025045.1). NCBI lineage: Eukaryota > Metazoa > Chordata > Mammalia > Rodentia > Cricetidae > Sigmodon > Sigmodon hispidus. The sequence goes on along the minus strand of PVIH01004990.1, from coordinate 124,176 downwards.
TTGTGGATCAATAGAATCAAACTGAAGACCTTGACATTAATCCTCACACCTATGAACACCTGATTTTTGACAAAGAGGCCAAAAATATACAGTGGAAAAAAGATAGTATCTTCAACAAATGATGTTGGCATAACTGGATGGTGGTATGTAGAAGAATACAAATAGATCCATTTCTATCATCCTGAATAAAATTCAAGTCCAAGTGGATCAAAAGCTTTAACATAAACCCAGTTGCACTGAACGTGATAGAAAAAAAATAGTGTAGCCTTGAAGGCCTTGGCACAGGAGACCGCTTTCTAAACATAACACCAGTAGCACAGACACTAAGAGCAACAATCAATAAATTGACCTCCTGAAACTGAGAAGCTTTTGGAAGGCAAAGGACATGGTCAGTAAGACAAAATGACAGCATACACAATGGAAAAAGATCTTTACCAACCCTACATATGACAAAGGACCTGCTTTTCCCAAGTGCTTGGATTAAAAATTTTTGCCACTATTTTATTCAACCATAAAACACAAATTTATGGCATTTCAGCAACTGAATGCAAATAGAGAGAATCTTGTATTAAGCAAGATAAACCAGACTCACAAAGTCAAGTATCATGTGTCTGTTTCATATGCTAGATTTTAAAGGAGTGTGAAAAATCACAGTAGAGTTATTAGAAATGTGAAAGAGCAAAGGCAGAGGGGCCCAGTCTGAGTGATTTGAGGTTACTTGGGGTGGTAAAATCTGTAATACTACTTGTCCTTTGAATTGTGGCTGCTGAGCTTCAGTGCACACTCTCAGACTGGCCTCCTTCTGTCTGGCAACGTGTGTAGTTATGGTTCATAGAATAAAGACATCTTCTATTCCTTATGTAAACTCTAATGGCCTGATCAGCATGTGGTTAAATATCAGGAAGAGGTGTTGAACTTGGTTTTCTTTCCTGGTTTATTTCCTTTCTTATTATACCATTTTCTTCCTCTTACTTAAATTGTGTAGTCTGATCAATGACAAGAAGGAGGTACTTTAACAGGTAAAGCCATTGGTCCTCTATTAATCTTTCAGATGTTTGTACCACCTTATTTGAATAATGTAAGTACATAGGACATATGAATTATAGTTCCCTTAAGTATCAGGGCTTGAAAGTTCTACCCTGGTTAGCAACCTGCTTTCAGCCTTTATGTCATTTCACAGGGTTGATGTATGAGCATATTTCTCCTCCCTGCCTTCCCCCTTTAGTAAATTGGGCTTATAATAGAAACACTAAGTCAACATTAACTAAAGTGATACTGTCAAGTACTGTGATAAGACTGCTGGTGATGTTTTACGGTAATAGATTCTCCTTTGGCTTCCTTTCTAAGACCAGAAGATGGTGTCTCACCTCTTAAAGGGCATACATAAAGAATGAAAGGTTCTGAAGAAGTACAGAGTATACTAGGCTTCCAGTATACCTTCATTGCCAACCTCATGGGGAAGAAAACCTGTTAAAACAAAATGCAGATGAGATTTATAAATAAAGATAATCTTTTGGTCATCAAAGGAGGCTTATAACAAACAAATCCTATGTTGTCTTTCCAAACAGTCTTCCTTGTGGGATTATTTATCATGATTATAATGGTTACATTTATTAGACCTTTTTATTCTAACTACTTAGGACAAAATTATATAAATACATGCTTTGTCACCTTCATTGATTTCTCTTACTTAATTTAGGGTGGGTAATAGTGAAAAGGAAAGTCAATGTGCAAGGAATATTGATAAGCGTAAAGCATATTAGAACTGTTCAGATGAATACACTTTTGCTCCTTGATTTAATACATTTTAGTGACCTAAAACTGAAAAAATTGTATGTTCCTCACCAGACCTAGATCTTTCTCAATGCATCTCTCATGCCAAGTATCATTTTAAATCTGTACTAGATGTTATAAAATATAAACATTTAATATGAAAAATGAGAATGAAAAATGCACCCCTGTTACTGGGTTGTTGGGAGGAAACAATGAGACACATTGAAGTGTTTAGTATATTATGTCATAGGGTTCATTAAGCATATTTATCATTACCACTACATATATTGATAGATAAAACAGTTTTGAAGAATATAGTCAATTCCCACATGTGCTTAAAAACAAAACAAATGAAATTTTTAAAAAAGCAAAGAGGAATCCAGATTTTCTACCACTGTAGGACAAGTATATTCACCTTTAGCTTTAGTTACAAGAATATATTCCATTTGGCATAGTCTAATGATGCAAACAATAAATTGACCTATCATTTGAAGCTTCTATCTTCTTGTATCATGATAGATGTACCTTATATGTGAGTCTAATCTTCAAAAAGGCCAAAAACTTAATCAAAATTCAACAAAAGATTAACCTTTCTGTACTGCCTAGTTTTGTGTCAGCTTGACACAGGGAAGAGGGAAGTACAATTAAGAAAAATGTCTCCATAAAACTGACCTGTAGGCAAGCCTGTGGGGATGTTTTCTTAAGTCGTAATTGATGTAAGAAGGTTCAGCCTATTTTAGGTGATGCTGAACCAGGCCAGGCAGTCCGGAAGTATATAAGAAAGCGGGCTGAGCTAGCCTTGGGAAGCAAGTCAATCAACAGCATTCCCCAATGGCTTTCCCTTCTGTTTTTCCTCCAGGTGTCTGCTCTGCTGGACTTCCTGCTCCGACTTCTTTGGATGATGGCCTGCAAAAATGTTAATGTTGAAATAAATGCTTTCCTCCCCAAGTCACTTTTGGTTGTAATGTTTTTATTATAGTAACAGAAACCCCAAGATATTCCTCATCTTTATTAAATAGTATTGTTTTTAAAGCATGAAGTGACCCCTTTTACGTTATTCATGTGTAAATACTGTATTTACTAATCATACAAAATTATGATATAGGGAAACATCTAAGATCTTCCAGATGATTCTGCAAATAAGGTAGAGAATCTATTGGATTATTGATGAATCAGGGTTTGGAAGAAGAGAATAACTACCATGATATTCAATCCTAAAGTTAGACAGCTGGTTTTTAGTTATTGACTTGAATTACCTTGCTTTCATAGGCCCAAATATTGAAGATACAAGAGACTAAAAAGAAATTTAAGCTATATGTCATTTTGAACTGTGCAGATTTTTAAAAGACCATAGGGTTGTGACCTCTTACCACAGCTTCATTTACCTATGCAACTGGGGTCACTGTATTTATCAGTTATATTTATCAGAGAAGAGTACATGAGGCATATTTCTATTTGGTCTAAGGTTTATGGCTGGATAAGGAATAGGAGATGACTCAAATTCTCTTATTTTGATTATTTCATGATGAGATAAAAACAGATGTTACTATAGGACTCAGGTAAGTTTTGAGTAGTGAGCCCTGAGATCTCTGAGTCTGTAGAGTACAGGGAGTTTGATGGCTTTTAGCCCTTACTGGACTGAGGAGTGTTCTGTTTGCAAAGAAAAGTCACAGGGCTGTATTAGAAAAAGGGCAGATGGCTTAATTTCTCCTGGCAAGCAGATCACATAACTTGCAGAAGGCTCACACCTTGTCTCCTGCTGCCTGGTGGTCTGTACTTTTCCCAGATGAATTGGTCACTTCTTCTCCACAAAAATATCACATATATCTTTCCAGTATGGAAAATCACATGAATAGTTTTAATTTATTGGCATTTAAATGAAAAGAAACTTTAATTCTTATATATAAAGTTGTCTAGCCCCTGTGTGTATATGTATGAACATGGTATAAATGGCTGAGACTCATCTCCAAATACACAAAGGAAACTGGTCTTTAACTAGACACACCTCTAAGCAGTTTAGAGTAAAAGTATGCTTCTTTCTTTGCTGTACAGAAATTCTTTACTAAGTAATACAGACCTTAAAGAACTTAGACAGTTGCTGTGACAAAGTTCACCTTTACTAATCCTTCTTGTTGAAAGCATGCTTCCAGGGCATGCACCAGAAGCATTTTTTTTTCCTTACTCGGCCCAACCTGACAGCCTCAAAAAGTCAGGCAGGAGTAACCTTGCAGTGATTACTAATGGAAAAAGAAAGATGGATTTATAAATCAAGACTGTATAGCTTTGTGGTTATATTCTTTTCATTAAAAGGACAAATGCATATAAGAATTAGGTTCCTGAAGTGTGATGTCTGTGATAATAACCCCAATCTAAAATAGACTGAGCACCATGACTCTATGAGCTGCATGAAGTTGTAGCTTAATTAATACATCACATTAGGATGGGGCTTTGAAAGTAATAGGCTCCAATCCTGAATAAGCTACACGATTCTTTGATTCTTTAATATCTGAGAAAGGAGTTTGAAGGTGCATTGATCAGATCAGGAAATTCTGGTGCCCACATTACTGTGATGCTGCTGATGAGAAACCTTATTGTGGTTAAGGCTGCCTGGCAGATAATTGCCAGGATGGAGTGCTAAGCAAGCAGCCTCCGTGTCAGAGAATCTGACCTTGGGAAGATAATGAGACAAGGAGAATTCAGAACAGATGAAAGCCAAGAGTACCTACTTTATCTACTGACAGCCAGAGAACACCTTCATGCTCAATCAGTTCCCACTAATGAGACAAGATGGGACAAGATGGGAAAACAGCAGTAACAGGCAAACTTTTTTTTCAGCTTAATGATCTATAACTTAGTCAGATAAAATTGTCTTTTAGGTCAGACAGCATCGTAAGTCTGAGGCTAAAAAAAATAAGGAACACCTGAATCATTTAGTTTTATTTACTTTGTAAGAAGTGATGATGTTCAAGACAGTAATGAAATTGGGAGGGCTGGGTTGGAAGGAAGCTCCTACATACTCTGAAGTACTTGCGTCCTGTTGGAGTTGACTGGGGAAGCAACATTCTAGGATGGCTGTAGCCTCCATAAATGGTTCTAGTCTACAAATTCTGATACTAGCTGGTTCAACATCCAAAAAGAATTTTAACATACATATGACACTTTTAATTACTAGGGGTTTTCTTCTTCCTTTTCTGCTATGCAAGTTATTACATATCTCCCAGAAATAATACTACTATTTCCAGGAAGCTTTGAATGCCTCCCAACAGATGAATCTGAGAGACCTCTCACTGTTTGCTGTTGCAAAAACAAAAGCTGGGCCATGGAAGAATTGACTATTTTATGAATGACATCACATCATTTGCAATGCATCCAGAATCTCATTTAAGATCTGTATAGCAATAAATAGTAGTCCTGTTACAGATGGGAAAATAGAGTACTCATAGGGATTATCAAAATTCTACAAATTTTCATGACTAGTATGTTATGTATTATTATCATGACCTGAATAATTAAATCCAACATGAAGCAATTGATAGTTTTTTTTTTACTGAGAAAAGCTGGAAAAAGAGATCCTGAAAATGATGTTGAAGGCCTTAAAATCTTAAAAAATATTAACATCATAGAAAACCACTAAGGGTGAGAAGGAAAATCATATTAAAGCAAATATATTTTATATCTACATACATATAAATCTATAATATACTACTTACTTGTGTGTGGTTCTTTAAAACTATTTAATGATAAAATTTCCTTCTATCACTAACAAAATGCTAGAATGAATCAAGCTTATTAAGAGTAATTATGGCCATTTACTCAAGAAATGGCAATTATTCAAAGCTATCATTAAGAGCTTAAACATAAGAAATGCTAAGTCACTATCATTTGTTTCTGAAGTAGAGCTGATAGATTGTTCTGGGTAATGTCATCTTTCACATGCTGTACACTGATTATTTTAAATTTAATTTTTCAAAGAATTTCATACACTAATGCTGTTTATAAAAGTATTCCTTTTACCCAGACTATTCTTCTTGTATTCCTACCTCCTTTTAAAATTGCTGACTATCATCATTATTGTATTTTGTACAGACACACACACACACACACACACACACACAGAGAGAGAGAGAGAGAGAGAGAGAGAAGGAGAGAGAGAGAGTGAGTTCATAGCTTGACTGTAGGTGATTCTGCTGTCTGAAATTCCAGGCTGATTTTACTAGATATTGCAACACACAAATGTATATAAAAAGGCAACCTGCTGAGTCTATTTAGTGTTGCTAAAATATATGTGTTTGGAATTGACCACTTGATATTGGATAATCTATCACCTGGCTCATCCTTGGAAAAGGCTGATACTCCCTCTCTCAGTAGCTATTACTTGCTTATAGTTTTTCATCTAGTGGTGAGCCTTGTAAGATTTCCTCAATCCATGTTGCCATGTCAACTGTTATAATCATTCTGAAAGCCTTGTTTAGCTGACAATATTATTGAGGTTGTACATGTTTGGCTTCTCTATCATATAAAAACACTACCTTGAAGAAGAAATTGTGGTCTTCTGGCTCTTAACTATATATCTAACTCCTCTTCAATAACTTTCCCTGAGTCCTAGGTATAGTGGTTGTGCTGCAGATGAAGCCACTGGAGCTGGGAAAACCTTGGTCACTTGTCTTCTCTATTTTCATCACCTGTGGATTGTTGTGATGGTCTCTGCTACAAGAAACAGCTTCTTTGATGGAAAGTGAAAGCTACACTTACCTGTGGAAATACGGATAATTTTTAGAATGCAACCAGGAATTATACTGGTTTAGGACAGTGACTGTATCCCCAACTCCTCTAAGATTCATAGCCTCACCAATCTTGGGTAGTTGGCTAGGTTTACACTACATAACATGCTTTCCCTTCTATTGAGTGGACATTGATGCTCTTGAATTCACTTGCTGTGCTAGTCACTGCTGTGTTCTTTCTCAGGCTTTACAGTAGGGTTGAATTATTGATTGCTTTCTTTCCCCATTGGCAGCTTGTGCAGCACCATCTAATGTGTTGAGAGGGTTCTAGCTCTATTTCAAGTCCTGTTTCCAAAGCATGTACCATCTTCACCAATAAAGTCTAACCTTCAACTTATGAAAAACAACCAAGGGAAATGGCAATACTCTATACTGTTTGGGGAGTCTTGTAGCCTCCCCTACTAAAAAAATGTGAAGGAACATTTTCCATGCTTGGAATTAAGGTTTATTTTTTAGATAGTCTATGGCTCTTTGGAGAAGAATTATAAGCCCAAGTACCATAACTTCAGTTAATGTATATTTATATATTCATATATAGGTGTATTTAAAGTAAACATAATGATATGCTTCTCTACTTTTTTAAAAAATATTTAAAATTATTTATTTTTCCTCCTTTTTTTCCTTCTTCTGCAGTGATCTCCTTCCTACCTCTCCTGGTAAATTACTGATTTTATTTTTAACTTTCATTGATTCTTTGTGGATTTCACTTCATGCATTCTGAACCCACATATCTCCTCACATCTGCCCTCTGTTCCTGAAACCTTCCACAAATCAAAACCAAATCTAAAAGAAAAATCAGAAACCAAACCAAGCAAACAAAAAGACAAACAAAAAAAGAATCTTGTCTTGGAAGCTGTAGTGTGGCCCATTAAGACACACAGTTTACCCTTTAGTGCATTTATCTTTACTTGCAAGTGTTCATTGCTACAAGTCATTGATCTGGCTTGAAGCCTCTGGTTTCTGCTACATCATCAATACTGGGATCCCAGTGGGGCTCCCCATTAATATCTTATTGTTGTCTTATGTCATGGAAATTCTACTGTTTCATATTTGTAGGTTCATCCCCTTCACACACTCCAACATTTCATAGTCAGTGGATGTTGGGGTGAGCCAACTCATAACCCTGGTTCTGGACCTCAGCTCGCTAGCTTTCCCTAAGCATCACTAACCAGCACTGCCTAGGCTAGCTCACCCAAAGCACCTACAGCAAGGAGTAAGGCCAGTTCACCTGCTCTCAGATCCTCAGATCTGGGACCACCTTACTTATATCATCAGGGCCAGCTCTACAGTTTTACCCAGGCAAATTTCAGGGCCCTCTCTCCCATTGCTGTAAAGGGCATAAGAGGGAGTCACAGTCAGTTCTCCTGTTTTTATGCTCTCAAGGCTGGCTCACCTGTGACCCCCCAAACAGGATCAGTTCTGGTGTGCTGCCCAGGTGGAGATTCCCTGTGTGCTATAACTGGCATGCGGCAGGGCAAGATCTCTCACTTCTGTGACCCTGAGGCCATCTCTCCCACCTGCCATAAGTAGCAAGAGGCAGATAGGGAAGGGCATCTAAGTGCATCTTTCCCTTACCCGTGTCATTGCATGTCAGACAAGATGAAGCATAGGTGCACACTTTGGTGTGTGTGGGGTGTCACATAGCAACCTCTTCCTTGAAGGGCAGGGCCAGCTTGCCTGCTGCAATATTTATTATGGGGCAGGACCAGCCACTCCAGTACCAATGAAGGACAGGGACCAGTTCAACACAATATGATCCCAATGACTCCCATTCTAAAACGGGCCATCAACACCATTACAGATCCCAGCTGTAGCAAGAGCATGGACCCAGACTTTGTCCGTGGCAGCTGCTCTAGCCTAGATGCCACCATAGCCTCAGTGGCAGCACAGGTCACTCAGATCAGCACAGCTTGGTGGCAGCATCCCTCCTACCCCACCAATATAATCCCAGATGGCTGGCTATACCTTAGACATCCTCAGAGTCTTCAGTGGCAACTGGAGCCATGGACATTATCTCAGACCCTAGCATCCCACAGGACCATGGACCCAGACATGGCCCTAGGCAGTGGCCCATGCCAAGATGTTTCCATGGCTCCACACAGCAGCACCAGCCACCTAAATCAGCATGGCCCTGGGTGTGGCATAATCTTCAGCCATCGTCCAAGGTGGCCGATCAGATCCTAGTCATCCACATGGCCCTCAGTGAAAACAGGAATCCTGGATATCAACTCAGACCCTGGCCAGTGTTGGGTCACATGTTGTATTAGGTTCTGGCCTGGCCTTTCCTGCCTAGTCTTCAGGTTTAGCCTTGGAGACCCACAGTTTCGTAGTACCACAGAGTCACAGAATCACAGAAACGCTTACATTAATTTTACACTAATTGACTTAGGGCCCAAGCATATAACTTGCTAGCTCCTTCATCTGAACTCAACCCATCTTGCTTGGTACCTTTTCTCAGAGCAGCATGTCAGTTTCTTTCCTCTGTGTCTGCCACTGTCTCCTTTCCTCATTGTGTCTGTGGTGGCTTTCTGGCAGCTCTCTTGCATCTGTCTCTCGTCTTCCTGTACTCAGAGCTTTTTTAGCCTGGTAGCGCCACCCACACTTCCTGTCTGCCTTTTAGCCAATCAGCTTTTATTAAACCCATAGGTGCGACAATTATTTAAAATGACAGGAAATATAACATATTTCCACTACAGTCACAAACCTAGACATGGCTCTCTACAGCAGTCTTGGCCCAGATGATACTATGGCCCTAGGTGATATTTGAAGCCACTCAGATCAGGATGCCACTGGTGAAAGCATGGCCCTTGGATACTTTCATGGCCACAGGTTGTGACACAGACCCCTGGCATCTATGTGTCCTTTGGTGACAACATGGGCTACAGACATCAATACAGACCCTGTCTTTGCTCTTCTTTCTATCTCCCTGGTAAAATCACTGTTGTTTTACACATTCACCCCTTTATAGCTCCTGGGTCCCATCATTCCTGATATAGAGCTTCTCCTATACTATGTTCCCTTTTAACTTTACTGACTTCTGTGATTACTTCAGGTTATACGTTTATATCTAAAATTTTGGGATCACAAATAAAAGAGGAGGTTTGACAAATTTCTTTCTGGGTCTGCGCTTCAGTCAGCATAATATTTTTTAGTTCCTTCAGTTCATCTGAAAATTTTTATTATTTCATTTTTCTTATAGATAAATAGTATTTTCTTGTATGCCTGTTCTACATTTTTTGTTTTCACTTCGTAGCTGTTGTGAATAGGGTGGCAATAAGCATGGCTGAGCAAGTATCTATTGGGTAGGATGTAGAATTCATCAAACATTACTCACAAATCGTAGAATTTTAACATGGACATAGATTGAAGGATTATTCAGTACAACCCTCTACCAAATACAGAAAGATTTTTAATCATTAGAACAAAAATTCTGTAGACATATTTGCAGTTGGTCGCTTCTTTATAAACAATAAAATATGCTGATTTAAAGATAAGTGTTTCAAGTCATACTTTTAAACCAACCAAATATTTTCTTGTAACTGTAACCTAAGTTAAACAAATATATGTAAATGAATGTCATTACTTAATTTTTATTTATTTGGGGATGGGAATTAAAAGAAACTTTACTCATTTTCCTTTATGAATACTTTGTTTTACATTTTATTTTCCTTTACATCTACATAAATGGTTTTCAGTGTTGATAATGCTATTTTTTTAGCTAACTCATTTTGTCCATTTTATAGAACTCTATGTTTCCTTCCTAGATTCTTAAAGTAATTTTTCAAATAAAATAAAAACAAGAAGAGCTGAACACAATCTGGGTCCTTTTCAGAATTTGTTTGAAAAGTAAGATCAAAAGCAGTGAAAGTGAGGCAGAGTGAAGAAAAGCCAGGAGGAGAGGGAACATAATCACAGGATGGAATTATGGAATTAATATATATATATATACACACACATATATATTTATATGAAGTTTACAAAATTTTTGTTTACAGCTTCAGTCAGGAGCCAAGAAATAAGGCAAATAACTGGTTTATCAGAAGGGTGTTACAGAGGAGCTTATTTTCCTCTGTATTTTCTTGGAGATATGTAGGATGTAGTATAAGATGATATGTAAAATATTAGAAAGAATATTTGTTGTCTTTCCAAATGCTATGACAGGATGTTTAATAGAAGTAACTCAAGGCAGAATGTTGTATTCTGATCTACAGTTTCAGGATAAAAAACATCATGGGGAGAGTTAGGCACATGAAATACCTGGTCACATTACATCTCCAGTCAGTAAACAAAGAGAAACATTAATAAACACCCTGATCAGGTGGGTAGTTTTTTTTCTTTTTGAGTCTGGAACTACTTCTCATGGACTAGGACCACTCTCATTCAGACTAAGCTATCTAGTCTTGGTTAAGCCTTTCTATATGGTAACTCTACATCCCATCAAGCTGAAAGGAAAGAGTATCTATCACAGAAAGTCTCGTAGTTTTCATTGCTATAGCAGCTAGGTGTCTTCACTGAGCTACAAAAGACTCCATATGTCAATTGTTTTCACCTAACGCATTTCTTACATTCGCTGATTTAAATCATGCATAATTCTTACATACTCATTTTTTTTTAGCCCAGTAAGTCCTTCTGTTCTTTGGCTGGTGAAAGAAAATAAAATAATTTTACAGTTACAATAAAATCTGATTCTCCTATGTTGTTTTTCAATGGTTACATCTAGAAATTTCTATTGCTTAACTTGATCACAATTATTCAATTTCATGATAGCCTCTGGTATGATAACACATCAAATGGTTTTCTTCTTGTCTATATACTCTGTTTTCTTCTACTGACTCTTGTTGAAAAGGTTATATTTTCTAAGACAGTCCTCTCAGGAGGCTGTAAAGAGATTGATGTCTTAATCTCTGCCTTAGATTCCCCAGCGTGTAAACTTTGGGCAAGTCTATAGCCTTGTTTATCAATTGATGCTCAAACACTCACTTTTGTTCCCCTTGACTTCACTGTTAAAAATATAAAAAATAAAATCTTTCTTACTTTATGTAAGCCTCACACATGACTGTTTGCAAATATACACATACCCCTGATCTATCTATATAATGATATCAATTGTACAATCCATACTTCATCCTTCACTTCTTTCATACATATTTTCCAATGTTCATAACTAAAATGTAGAGGAACTAGCTTAAGTGTATTTCTTGATTCAATTACTTAGGAATGCTTTTGTATTTCTCCATGGCTCATCAATGCCTTCATTTATGGTACTATTTTGTTATGCTAGCATTTCTGTGAATACAAATTTTGCTTCCTCTTCCACATGCTGTTTGTCTTGCATCTGCGTAGCATTATAATGACAATTTATTAGTGTGTATACTTCCTATAGACTCTGCTAGGTTTCTTTTTATTTGGGCTCTCACAAGATACACTCCCTTATAATTATGAATAAAAGATATATTTAAACAAGGCAGAACTGATTTTTATTCTCTTAGGCTGTTTGCTACCATTGCACTTCAAAATTGAATTATACTACTTAATCAGATTATAAAATTGCTATCAATCTTCAGGTGTGTACATTTTGAAGGTAAAAGTTATACTGTGAATAGATATGTGCATAATTAGAGTTTATTGAAAAGGTGGCTGAATAATATTAATACAGTTTTATCCATGGTGTGTGCCACATAGGATTTCTTTTTTGACTGTCAAGCAAATTTCATCTATACTGGGTTGTTTGTCTTGTAATCTTCAGGAACTTACTTTTAATTTCCTCAGTGGCATAATAAAAGTATAGGATTCTGAAGTCTTCTGTATCTATAACACAGTTCTCTTAGTGACAATTAAAGATACCTTCCTCATCACCAGTGATAGTTATTTATCAAAGAAGGAGGGGAAGAGTAGGTAGCAAGGTAATAGGTGCCTCTGACAGATCTTAGGATGTACATCCACCCCAAACCCTATGCCTTGCTTTCATCTTTTACCAGATGGAGTTTCTCTTCATCATCTTTCCCTATCCTAATTGTCTGGATAAATATTAACAAAATCTTATTTTTCATCATTTGAGCAGCTGCCATTAGTGCAAGGGACCATGACTCAGAGGCACACTGAGCTACTAGCAGGAAGAAGCAAGGTAATGATCACAATGTGGACACTACTCAGACTCTCATTTCCAGGCCTTTATTTGGAAAAGTTATTTAGCCACCTGGATGAGAGTTATTTTTCAATTGTCCTTTGTAATTGAACCTTCATATGTGCATGATGAATAGTTGGGGTGACAGGCAACATCTGCCCCTGATGGCATGTTATGTTGTCCTGCAGAGAGGCAGTTCAGCCCAGTAAAGGGGCTAAGGCAGGACCAGTTTGGGATCACACATTTTTACCAAATCTTTGTCCTTCAAACTTGCAGAATGACCTTATAGAAGACAGTTTCAGAATGTGTAGCTCTGTTTTTTTAATCATTTGCAAACATGGAGGAAAACAACTTTTCATCCTTTAGAGAAGGAGTAGCCAATAAATAAATCATGGAACATAGTTGGCAATAAAGGCTTTGCAGAAAAGAGAAAGACTAACTACATGTACATGGATGTCTCCTTGCATTTGTCTAGGAAGTATAAAATATATTCCAAACCACTTGAGGTAAAATGCATACAGGTTCTGCAGAACGCTTTTGAAAGATGACCAAAGTTTTATCTATTACTTCCCAGCCTCCTGGGCAGAACACACTTGCTAGGTTTTAGGGATTGGTCTCTCAGCATAATAAAAATTGGAAAATGCTGCCCCCTATGAAACAAATATATCTTATTAGAGTTGTTTCTGCTGCAAAAGACCATTTTAGTTGGACTCCAGTCCAAAACTATGAGGCTTTTACTAAGAGGCAGATGGTTTTGGAAGATGCACAACAGAAGGGGCCTTTGAAGAGCAGACAATACTCAGTTGTACTGATATTTTTCTGTAATTCTCCTTGTGCTGGTGTGTCTACATCTTTCAGGCAAAAGCCCACAATACCTCATATTTAAGAAGGTGATGCCATAACAGTTCATTTGCTTTTGAAACCCAGCTGGATTTCACCCTGAACTTCAATCTCTAGCCTCTCTGGTTCAGTGGCAGAGTGCTTTGTCTTTGGCCACTTCTCTTATTCTTCTAGTCACTCTCCTCCGGTAGCCCCTCCCTTTTTAAAATCTTTACCTTTGATGAACTTTGGACTTCAAGAGCCTCCATATGTTCCCTTAGATCATACTGCTAGTCTTGATGGCAGCTGGAGAAGATACTACCAATATGTTAGCCTTGTGCGGGCTTCTCACTAGGGAGGAGCAGGTGGTACAAGTCTCGAACTGCTCTCCCACAGCCCATTTTCCTCCCTCTCCTGCCTTTCATCCAGGACTCCAATTTCTTGGGTCTCTGTGGGGCTGCATGTACATCATTTGTGTCCTTCTTGGAGCTGTCAGTGTAACTTACAGTGCTCTCTGGGGTAGGTGCTAAAGATAATTGTCCAGTAAGCACAGCTCTCTTTGGTGCCTGGGCTGGATGCAGATGACACAGCTTGGAGAACACACAGGAGTATATAGCTGCAGTGTTCTGGGTGTTCATCTGTTTTGTACCAACACCCTTGTATGCGTGAGTCCCACATTTCTACTGGTGTTTCTAGCCCTCATCATTGAACAATGGCTTGGTTCTTTGTTTATTCCCACTCTCAATAGCAATGAATTCATTATAGTAATAAATCAGCCAAAAGAAATAAGAAACAGGAGAGAATCTTAGTCACTGTGCCATTGCTGTGTAGTGACACCATGACTAAGGCAACTTTTATGAAAGAAAACATTTAATTTGGGGTTTGTCTACAGTTTCAGAGGCTTAGTCTACTATTCTCATGGCAGGGAGCAGTGTGATGTTCACGGTGCTGTAGTAGTAGCTGAGAATTACATTCTAGTCTACAGGGACAGAGAGAGAAAGAATAAAAATGGCTCCTCTGGCTTTCCTTACTAGCTAAACCCTGCCTTGGCCTCTAAAACAATCCCTCCCCCTGCTTCCCTTCCCCCTCCTCCTCCCTTCTTTGTCAGCGACTTAAGGATCAGGATGTAAAGCTCTCAGCTATTCCTCCAGGACCAGCTTCTCTGCTCTTTCGGAATGACACTCATGCACTAGTGCATAAGCAAGCCCAATTGCGTTCATTTTAGAAAAGTGCATTGGTTGTGTTGTTTCATCATAACATGAGAACTAAGATACAGACTCAACAGATTATAGTTAGGATGCATATGTGTATACTATATGATTTAACAACATTTATTTGTTTATTATTTTGCAGTTCCTGTAATTTTGTTTTATTTTATTTTTATAGTATAAAGTCTCATTTTGTATCCATGTATCCCCTTGTTCAAACTCCCTTCCCCCTCCCAACCCCTCCCTGCCAGTCTCTCTTCTCCCCATCCCCCCATCCCCTGCCCAGAAAGGGCAAGAAGTCCCAAGGTGGGTTAGTTCAGCATCCACTCCTGGCAGATCCAGCTTCCTCACCCCAACAAGACTGGGCCAGGTGTTCCTTTGGAGTGAATTTGTCTCCAAGGTGTCAGTTCAAGGTGCTTCAGACCCCAAGCTGTTCAATGGTTGTGGTTTGTAGCTTGGGTGTTCTTGGCTTTTTGTTTAAAGTCCACTAATTTGTGAGTACATCCTCTGCTTATCTTTCTGCATTTGTGATACCTCGCTCAGGAGGATATTCTCCAAATCCATTCATTTGCCTGCAAATTTTAGGATATCATTTTCTCTTACTTCTGGGTAACACTCCATTGTGTAGATGTACCACAGTTTGTTAATCCATTCCTGAGTTGAGGAGCATCTAGGTTGTTTACAGGTTCTTGCTATTATGAATAATGCTGCTATGAACATAGTTGAGTTAATGCTTTTGGGATGCAAATGTGCATCTTTAGGGTATATGCCCAATAGTGGTATTGCTGGATCCTTGTGGAGATTGATTCCTAGTTTTCTGAGAAACTGCCATACTGTATTACAGAGTGGCTGAACAAGTGACAGCAAGAAGAATTATATGGAAAGGTTTGGAGGGAGGAAAGAGAAAAATGGATGTAATTATATTATAATCTCAAAAATAAAGAAAAAATATTTTTTAAACCAAAGATGATAATGATTCCTATAAGACTAGGGGAAGTGTTTTGTTCATCTAGGAAAAGAGAGAAACCTGTAACATGAGGTTTATGACCTGCCTAGCCCCATGGTTCAGACTTGCTGTGCCTGCCGCTTATCTGTACTAGCAATCCCAAAGTCCCAAAGAAACACACAGACACTTCTATTAATTGTATCCTGCTTGACGTATGGCTTAGGCATATTGCTAGCTAGGTCTTTCATCTTAATTCAACCCATTTCCTTTAATCTGTCCTGTCACATGGCCAGTGGCTCACCTGTGTTACTTTACATGCTGATTCTTTGGCAGCTGAATCCAGTCTCTTCTGACTCCACCTTCCTTCTCCTACCTATGCTCAGATTTCCCCTAAGGTTTCCACCATAGGCCAAAACAGTTCCTTTATTTCACAGCATAAAGAAAGACATTCCTATATTAGAAACTCATCCTATCTTCCCTGATTACTCTTGGGGAATTCCTTGGTCTCCCTTTGTTTTAGTTTTTTCATCTAGCACATGGAGTTATCACTACCTCACTTAGCCCAAATTTCCATGTGTTGGCTAAGGTTCCACTGCCAAGGCTATCCAACTAAAGCTAACACACATGAGCATAAGCATCAATGAATGTAATATAGTGTCTATCCAGATTCAAAAGGATGCTCATGTACATATGTAGTTAGAATTGGAGTATTCATCACATTTGACTTCCAGGAAATCATAGAAATTAAAATTTTAAGTATTTCCTGGCATTCATCAAGCCTTTCAGATGAGACAGTAGAGTGGTGCTCTCTGTATTTTTAAATATTATGACACACAGCACTATAATATGTCCCCAGATTTATTCCCTACCTCCGACAGAAGTTTTTGATGAGGTTATTAGAAGTCTATAATGACTCCTTGAAAAAATTGTGAGAGAAAACAACACATATTTTATTGTATAAATTCTTCAGAACATTAGTTTAACATTTTGTTCTTTAAAATGTACTCTCTTTGGTGGAAATAATTATTGAGGATGTGAGCAAAGCTGAATCTGAATCATTTAAGACCTCAGCATTCATAAATAATGCCCAGCAGTGCTTATTTCTAAGATTGATGTTTAGGCAGTAATTTATATAATGAAATCATATTATGTTTCAAGAATATCAGCAACCAAGTTAACAGGTTGTACTGTGTGCAGATGAGTCAATATGGACATTCTTCAAAGATGAACATTCTCTCTCTTAGTTACAAAAGGACATTATTGAAGCATTTGAAGAGTTATAAAGGCATAATCATTTCAAGAATTACTTGCTTGGGTTAGCAGGGTCATGGGAGAAGTTAGAGTTGAACTATAAAATGTGCCAGCAATGATAAGCCCATGAAATCAGTCAAACTAAAAGGCATGTGCAATTTTCAATTACTACCTAGAGATTAACCCACATTCATGCTTTTAACAAAACTTCATCCATAGGGAGTGATTTTGCCTAGCTATTGTAAAGTTTCTTTCCAATAACTTTCTTTAATACCTATGTGATTATGAAATCATTTTTTGTTGTTTAAAGGGTCCATAATTTTCAAAACCAAATTGTTAGGAAAAAAGAGAGCAATTACGAACCTTGAGTAGGTTATATAGCACTTTTTTCAGGAGCTATGTGTGCATAAGTATGCATGTGAATGTGCATGCTAGGGCTAGATGGGTGGGTGGGTGTGGCTGTGTGTACAGTAAAGAGTCTGTTCTCTGAGTAGAAAGGAGTCTTTTACAAGTTTTTACAGAAGCAGGAGATGCTTTTATGAAATGCATATTGATTTATTTTAGAGCAGAAAGTAATCATTTTTAGATCCATGCAGATAATTCACCATTTTTAAGTGAGTAAAAAAAAAAAAAGCAGAACGTTAACATGTAAAGATCTCCAAAGTTTTGTGTTTCTATTTTGACATAAAATAGAGAAGCACCTCAAATTTAGGTATATTTGGAAAATTGCAAGAATGGAGCATGGAAATACTATGACTGTCAGGATCATGACATAATATCTTCTAGTGAAGCAATAATCCCTGCTAACATTATCAAGATATGGATTATAGTCCTAAGAGTCATGGCAAGGAGGAAGGAGTGAATTGGAAGGAATATACACATGTAGATGGAAATAAATGTTCAGAATTATTTTCCTGGAAAACATTCTGTCCTCTCTTTTGTTAGAAAGAATTAAAAATGAGTTTCCTCTGCTTTTGAGAAATTAAAAAATCTTTTCTGGGGAGGTTTGCTTTTAAAGATCATCAAAACCTTGGCAAAGAATCATAGAAGGTATACACTAGTGACAGGAAGGCTAAACAAAAATGGAGTGGTATGTGACAAGGACACTATGACTTAGGGCAAGCAGTAAGGACAGTGGAACACTTGCTCACTTCCTAAACTATGAGTAGCCTTCTCAAGTCTTGGAAGAAGGCAGTGTTGGAAAAATATCCAAGAACCTGTGATCCTGAAGCCTTGGGAACCCACTTTCCACCAATGCAATTCTAGAGCCTACAAATTATAAGAGAGAGAAGAGCTGTGAAACATAGCTGGCTGTTTAGGACATGCTTGACAGGGATTCTTTGTGGCTTAATATTGCTGACAAAATGCAAAACTTAAGGAATTTGAAACTTTCACCCTAGACCTATTGTGTGTGTCATGTTCCAATGAGCCATTTAGCTCATTAACATGGATCCTTACAAGGACACATTGTGTGACTAACTTTAAAGAAGCCCTCTACTGACAGGAGAGCAATAGGAAAATGGACCATAAAAATCTAGTCATGCAAGACTGGACTCTGTAGAACAGAAAAGCTCTTTCCTTTGTATTTGGAGGGAAGAGACTGTGCTGAAATAGTGTGATCTTCACAGAGGAAAGAAACACTCTATTGGAAGCATAGACAAAAAGCTTGACTGGCATAGTGACCAAGTTTGTTGAGGTTTAAGCTTCTTCCATTCCTGCTCTTGTGAGGGTATTTAAGTTGCCTCTGGAAACACAGGGTCTTGGGAGGCTGGAAGACGGCTGATGTGCAGATATTTTTGTGGCTAGAAACACTTTTCATTGCTGTATTATTGGTCTTCAATGCCTTTGCTTTGAGAGGAAACTTTATGACCTACATGTATCCAATGTGAATGCACTGATAAAGAGAAGAAAGCATATGTTCTGCTGGTTTCTGGATATTGCAACAAAATTAGAAATATCTACCCTGAGTCCAGCTGGCTAATCTAAATACACATTTTTTTGACCATTAATAAAGGCTCTTCAGTTAGCTTTAGTATAGCTTAAGTTCAGACTGAGAACTTAAAAAGAAGCATTTCTCCACTCTGAATAAAGATTTAAAAAAAATCTCATTCTCATATTTCTGAGAGGCAAGTTTTCCCCATGATGTGTTGGAACACTGTCTTTGTATAAACTCTTTTGAGAATTTCTACTAAAAATTGTTAAATTGCAGATGAGATCCAAGTGTAGGAAAAGCAGACTGGTCTAACCTAGAGATCCCCCTATCTTAGATCTCTTCCTTGGCCACTTACCATCAGCTTAGAGATGCCTTAGGCTGTAGAGTTCTGACTGAGCAACCTAGTGCATATTAAGAAATGATTATTACGGGCCTAGTCCAGTGGGTGTTCTGTGAATAAGAGAATAATGAGATGAAAGCACCCTAATACTGCATATTAAGATTTTAAAATAGGCTCTATAAATTGCAGAGCAACTGATCCTGTCTCCTTAAAGGGCAATTACATTAAAAAGTATAAAGTAAAACACTTCTAAATTTAAAATAACTTCATGCTTACGCAACAAAAAAGCATCATGTGATTCTTTTTATCTGATGCTGATTCATTCAACCCTGCCTAAAAGAGACAATTGAGGGAATCTGGATATTCATTAGTATTATCTGACTTTAAGGCATCATTGTTATTTTTGTTTTGTAATGATGTTATAGAAATACGTCTGTTTTAGCAATGTATGTGGATGTACTCATGAATAAAATGACATGGTATCTCCAGTAGGAAATTATAAATGTGGAAAAAGAGATCACTGTTCAAAGTGGACACTGGGTATATTAACTATTGCCCTAGTATCCCTTTTACTTTGATTCATAATTTAAAATTTTTCAAATTAAAAAAAAAAAAACTTCTTCAGATACACTAGTACAAATTCTCAGTGCTCATTATATACTAGCTTAGTGCCTGCTTTTGATGCCCTTGGTGACTCCTGCCAAATGCCCTCTTGACACACATGTTATTTTATGCGATCCACCTTAGAGAGAAAGGCCAGTGTTTATCCAAAAATGTATACCAACAATTACTTTTTCCTTTGTACAGACACTGACAGGATTTGATGTGATCCATGCTCATGAACAGAATTCTCTTTTGCTTCTGGGGTGTGAAGCACAGTGATAGCCTTTTCCCTCCTGTATCTGCCCTTTTCGCTCTTAAGTTTCTCTTTTTTTAAAAAAAATAAATAAACATATTTTGGGAAGTCATTTTCTGTGTATTATCCAAGCTTTCTCTAGAGTAACAGAACTTATAAAATAAATCTCTATCTATAAAAAGAGGATTTATTAGAATGACTTACAGGCTGAGGTCCAGTTAATCCAATAATGACTGACTTTGAATGGAAAGTCCAATAATCCAGTAGTTGCTCAGTCCAAAAGGTTGAATGTCTCAGCTTGTCTCAGTGTGGAATACATATACACAAACAGACACACACAAACACACACACAATGTAGTAAAATGAAAATCATGATGACTTTCAGCACTATATCTGAATTACTATACAATCTTTGGGTTCCTGTCTTACTCTCAGGCCCTCATCATAAAATAAGAGCAATTCATGCCAAGTCTGACATATTGGCTACTGCAAGTATGTCACTAATACCTGAGTGCCACACACTGATGGTTTTGCACCATGGGGAGATCACTTCAATGCTTAAGGATTGTCTTTGGGCAAAGAGAGAAAACATGAAAAGATTGAAGTTTTAGAGTCATGTTAAATTGATGGTGGATAGAAGTTAGAAACGAAACACCATACTTCTGTGGTTCCTATTTGCACAACACTGGCATGGGCTCCTTGTTGTCTCAAAGAGGTTCTGGTGAAATCCCAGCTCCACAACAGCAATAGACTCATCGATGGATCTTGTATTGATTCCTTTTCCTTCTCTAGCTTATACTTGCCTATGATGCCCCAGGGATTACCTAATGATTACTTATGTATAGATTATTGTGTCTTCTGAGGAACTTATGGGTCTAAGACAACTGCATATTAGTAGCAACTCAGTAAACAGTAACCACTGCCATTGCTACTGAAGAAAATCTCATGGACTTGTAATCATATCTGATGATTCAATGATAAATAATACAGCTTCATGAAGAAATACGAGTTTTTTCAGACGCTATTGAAGAGGACCAAATTAGGTTATGAAAGGTATGTGTACATATGTACTCTAAAAAAAACCAAATGTTGCACCAGCTGCCCCTGACTCTGGAGAAGTAGGCATGACAGACAGATTCTACACACTTAGTAAGCCTAATTGTAAGCTAGAACTCTAGTTAGGCTCCAGAATTCCCATGGGGTGGGGAAGGCAAGGTGATAGGAACCCAGCTAGGAATCCTAGGTGGCTGGTTACCAGGCAAGGGATAATGATGAGATTTGAATTTGAAGCTTAGGGATGACTCTCAGTCTTTCATGGATAATGATATTTAATGTCCAAAATAGATTGACAATGTAAGGGATATAGAAAACATGTGGCTAAAATGAACTAGTAATTGTAATTCACAAGAGAGAGAATTGGTGACATCAAAAATTGGTGGTGTGTTTGTGTGTGTGTGTGTATGCATGTGTGTGTTGGAGACTGAACCTATGGCCTCAAGCATGCTAAATACTTACTCTCCTAGTGAGCTACACCTTCAGCTCTCAACAAAAGAAACTTTAAATATTTTAATTGAAATCATCCCTCCACAAAACAACTTTTATGAAGATTTAAAAATAAGTTGTTTTATTATTATAACATATATTAGTCTATATTAATCCATATTTGCTTTTATTTACTTTATATTAAATATTGGCATATCAGGTCCTTCTTTAGCATTATTTTACTTACTAAAATATTCTTCTAACTTTTCCCTTAGCAAAGTAGTTAACACAATATTTAATTTTAACTTTAAAACTCTTCATCTAACTATTCTCATATTTCTTGAAATATTTTTGATTTAGTTTATTATTAAATGTTGGAGCATTTGCCTTATTATGTATATGCACCATGTTTGTCCTTGACCTTTGAGGTTGAAGGCATTGGACCCGCCCATAACTGGAATTACAGATGGCTGTGGTCTGCTGAGGGCTGCTGAGGATCAAACACAGGTGCTTAGCAAGAGCAACATGTGCTCTTATCCAATGAGGCATCTCTTCAGCCCCCTTACTCTCACATTTCACTGGATAGTTTCACTGAGTATAGAATTTCACCTTGGCTTCCTGATGCCTCTGTGCTTTAAAGCAATCATTCCAGTCTTCTGCATTCAATTATGTGATCACTGAAGTTATCAGTAAGCTTGTCTGGCACAGAAATTCACCATATCTCTTTGTCTGTTTAAATGCCCTTTCTCTCTGTTTTATGTGTTCAGTGGTACAGCTACTACATTTCTTTGTGGATTCCATGACTCATGCTACTTGAAATTTGCTTTGTCTTATGAATCTCAAGCATGGTTTATATGAATCATTGAAATGAGCCAGCCCATTTCTCATACTTTACTCTCCGTCAGTCTTATATTTCTGGCAGAAATGTAGTGACATTGTAGCTGTCCTCTATTTCCTGTAGCTCTTCAACCATGCTTCCACATTTTATGTCAATCTTTTTAGATAGCAAAGGAAGTAAAATGTTAACTGAAAATACTGCTTGTTTTATTTATTATAATGCCATATGATAATTCTAATTTTTATAGCCTCTGTTAATTTACCCCATAGTGTTGCTGTCTAAATGGATTTTTATTGATGAGAACTTGTTTGTTCACATGTTCAGCAGTCATTGTTCCTAAGACTGGTCCTTGGAAGTTTATCTTTGAAGAAACTGTGGTCTAATTTTAAAATGTGTTCTTCCAAAGAGATTATCTATTGGCTTTCTCAAGATTCTGGGCTAAGTACTTACACATATTGTTATATATGATCTTTTAAATTTGCAATTTGGATCATTCAAAGATCTTTAATTCAGTGTCAAATGTTTCTGCCTTCATACTAGTTATAAGGCCTGACTACTAGGGTAAACAAATAAAATTTGCTACATTACAAACAAATCCAGACAAAAACTTAGTTTGTGAAAGACATAATTTCTCAGTGCAGAAGGACCATCCTCCTGCAGGTCAGAGAGACTGAAAATGAGATGTTCAGTCACTGGGAAAGAAATACAGACATTGTTTTCTGAGGAATAAAAGTTTCTCTTCCATTTTATTTTTCTTTTTGATGTTTGTTCTACTCTATCCCTTTTCCGTTCTGTTTTTTATTACCCTGATATTCCCCTTCTGTTTCTTTCCCAATGACTTTCTTCTGCACTAATTACTGAGGTCTTTGCTCTGACACTACCCCCAGAATTTCTTACTTCTTTGTTATTTTTCCCTTACAGCTTTTATAACCCAGCAAAATCTTTCAAGCTATATAGAAATAACAATGTGATTAGCTTATATTTTAGGTAAATGATTGCAATGATTACAAGTAAAAAACAACATATATTCCATATCCACTTCAAGATTAAACATTTTGTGTATTACGGGTGAAAAACAACTTGTTCCCTAGCACCCACATATATTCATGTCTAAGCAACTTGTAATAGATTAATAAAATATAAGCAAGCAGATTTTTTTCTCCAATAGTTTCTTTACAGGAAGGTTATATTTTTTGTTTACAAAGAAAGGACCAGTCATTTTATTATGTATCTCAAAAGTAATCTCACAGAAAAATCTTAAAAGAATCACAAATTTAAACTTTTATATATGAAAAACAATTAGTGATTTTGACTTTAAGTTCTCAAGGTGCACACCCACTCATCAATAGGTTTTTTATTAAGTCAAATCAGGAAGCTGACAACAGAAATGGGCACAAGAAATTAAGCACCATCTTGGATTACCAACCCTTCCTAGCAACAGAGGTATGTCAGCCAGTAACAGTCAGGCTGCTAGTTTTGGTTCCCTGAGCTCAATGAGTTTCTTGATCAAGTGTTAAAGTTTGCCTTTCTAAACTTTAAATTGTTCCCCAAGATTTTCTACCTCAAAGCCATTAACTAAAACATCTCAATCTAACCTTGAAAGCATTCTACATGTCTAACTTCTTTGTAAGGGTTGTGATGTTAACATGCTGCATGTCTAAATTCTTTATAAGGGTAGTGACTGACACATTAATTTACTCCAGCAGCAATGCTTGGGTAGTCAGTCACTTTTATTGTAAGCACCAGTAATATTGCCCAGTGAGGGGCTAGAAACTTCCTGAGAATTTTTATACAACTCATAGATTATAAGGGATGTGGTGACCTTGAAGGCAACAATCAGAGCTATGCTCAGTAACAGCATGAGGCTCTCAAGACATGCAGTCATTGCGGCTTTGCTTCTCCGAGGCTCGCTCTTTCAGGTGTGGCTTTGCTGACTGCCCAGCCATATTCCATGAGTTCCAGAGTTCCCTCTCATGGCTCCCAACAGCTTACTAGTTAAGATTCTTTTTCAGTTCTCATACTACACTAGTGACCAGTGTGTCTGTCAGATATCAGCAAAGATCTCCAGACCAGTTCTAATTTAAGCCTCTCCTCTTCTATAAACTCAGATTTTTCTTATCTTATCTGGCATATGTGTGCAAACTCAAATTATATCTATCCTCAGCATATAGGTCTGTTCTCTGCACATGTAATTCTCACAACCTCATCATATTTCTAGAAATGAGTCACAAATGCCCAATATAAGTTACAAACTTAACCCAGAGAACAAGCATTATCCTGGCATTTGTTTTAAAGGAAAGAAATGCATCCTCATCATTCCTTGATCTATTCTAAGAGGTAGCTATGAATAGGAAAACCTGTGTCTTCATAGTGAGAAAATGTGCCCTAATTTAATCTTGACAACCTTCACAGAAAGTTAACATGGGCTCCTTGAAGATGTTTAAAAAGAAATGTATTCTCAAAAGCTATCAGATTAAAATGAATTTGAGTTCTGAAGAAAGCACTTCTGTAGATGACTAAATTGTTTAAAAAATAAAATAAAATTTTATTTTTAAGTAGTGATACCTAGACAACTGACAGGTAAGATTCTAAGAATTTGAAGAAGAAAAATTTTGAACTTTTTAATATGCCCTTTTCTCCTCCTTTTCTGCAGAGTTTCCTGAGCCCTAAAGGGAGGGATTTGTTGGGGACAGCCCATTTGAGACTGAGTATACTAAGGTCTCTCACTCTGCATATTTTCTGGCTGAAACTCTCTGTATTTGTGCCCACCTTCTGCAGGGAGAAGTTTTGATGTTGGCTGAGCAGAGCATTAGTCTATGAGTATAACAAAATGTCAATTTATTGCTATGTTTCTTTAGCAGAAAAGCATTATTTAGTTTTCTGGTAGGTTCCTGGCTTATCTAGTCTCAAATTCTTGGCCACCTGAACAATATTGGATATGGGTTATATCTCATGGAGTGGGCCATGAATCTAACCAGATATTCATTGGTTGCTCTTACAAGTGCACGATTACACCACCAGGTCATGCAGGCAAATCACCATTGTAGATTGAAGGGTTTGTAGCTGAGCTAGTGTTTACCTTTCTTCTTTGGTAGTGGGCAAAGTAATTCCCAGTACCTTGAACACTTGTAAGTAGGGGTAAAGGCTCCAGATAGGTGCCAACTAAACTTCTCTGTGTTCCTTGAGTTGTGTCGCTGTTAACTGAAGCAATAGGCCATTTTCAATCTGTTTGTAGAGAACAACCAATAGCCTTGGCAATAGCTGGGTTGTTTGGGAGTCCCTATTGGACCTTTTGGTCAGCAACTCAAATAAATATAATTTATTTCCAGTACTGGAAGCTTTATTTGATGATGAGAGATGCCCATTTGAGGTTTTGTTTCCCCAATTATTGGGCAATTTCATTTAGATTGCCTTTGTATATGTATATATTTTAAGAAGTTTCTACCATATTATGCTTTTATAAAACCCCTCAAATTCCCCTTAGTTATATCTGGAGGTATCAAGGACACCAAAGAAACAATACCTTCTAAACACAGCCCTACTGATACACATATAAATACACAGACTGAGACAGCATGCACAAGGCCTGCCTAGAACTGAAAAGGGATGTTGTCATATGCTCCCATTCCAAGTCCAGAAACTATTTCCAATCAAAAATAACCATTTACAAAAGAAAATATTGTTTTTTTCTAAGGGAGTCTCGCTGGAAGACCAAAGCACTCTTAGATTCTATCAGCCCCATGGTCAAGTAGACGACCAGAAAAAAACAAACTCAATATCATCTTTGAAGGTTCTTCATCTCATAGTGTTGATTCAGAGACATTATTTTTTTCTTAGCCTTACAGGTCTTTTGGGTATATGTTATGGCTTCCAGTTTTGTGTTATTATGGGATTCCTGTGTGTGTGAATGTGTGTGTGTGTGAGCATGCTTTTAAAAATTTGTCCCATTCTGTTTTCTTGTTATTGTTATTGCCCTTATTTTAACTTTTTAAAAATGTATTAGTATTCCTTAGATTCTTGTTTATTTTCTAATAAGTGACAGAAAGGATGTAAATCTGGATGAAAGGGGAGGTAGAGAGAAACTGGGAGAAGTGAGGTTACAGGAAACTGTAATCAGAATACATTGTATGAAGAGAATATATTTTTGTTAAAAGAAAACAAAATTATTAAAAATCCCTGGTCAAGTCTCAATGTGTTAATCTCTGAATTTAGAGATATGAATTTGAATGAGTATTTTGATACTATGTTTATTTAGTAAATAATAGTAGTGGGTTCATCCCTGGAGTCTGTGATCTCTCAAAAGGAGAATAATGGGGAAGGGGGTTTAATTTGGGTGATGGATAGAAGAGTTTGGCAGAGGAGGGGTTGGGGGAAGGACCACACTAAGATAGAAAAATAAAGATGAAAATTTACTACTTTAAAATTTTTAAATTTATTTTATGTGTGAGGGTATTTTGCCCGAATGTTTGTCTCTGCATCAATTCCATGTCTTGTGCCTTCAGAGGCAAGAAAATGACTTTGAATCCCTTGGAAATGAAATTACAGATGACTGTGAGCTCCCATGTAGATGATGGTAACTGAACCTGAATCCTCTGAAAGAATAGCCAGTTCTCTTAGCTACTGAGCATTTTTTTAGCTCAGAAATGTACTATTTTATAATATACGTGTGCATATATATTTATGTAAAATAGTTTAATTAGTTACTTTCCAGGAGAAATATTGTTTTTTTTTTAAAATCATAGGTTGAAAACAAAATGTCCACAGCAAATGTTGGAATTCTTTCCTTCAGCTGTTAGTCAGAAGTGTTCCACAGATTCCTAAAGTAATATATATTATTGCCAACATACCTTGCCTTCCAGAACTTGATAATAAGAACCTGTTTCTAAAGATATCACATACTATGATCATAGGACAAAGAGAATTAAAGATGATATGCTAATGCTAATCATGAAGCTTCCTCCCAGTTGGTTAGCTTTCATAATACTAAGAAGTGTCATGGGACTTCAGGATCAGAGGGTTATTAATGCTCTTACATAGCTGTATACTCAGTATGAATTGCATATGGCAAGACATGCCCATGGATGCATTAGTGGCATAAGTGTTATGGGAGTAACCAAGTACTTGATGATGAGAAAATGGCCTCTCATACCAGTCATCAATTAATAAAATATGCATAGACTTTCCTACAAGACAAATTTATTATCATATTTTTAATACTTAAAATTCCTTCTTCTAAGATGGTCCTAGCTTGTATCAAGTTGACAAAAAAAAAAAAAATCAAAACAAAACAAAAACACAGGTCATAAAATGAGGACTTACCTGTCTTTACCAGAGGCCAGAGTGGCCCTATGGACCCCAGGGACGACACTGTCCACCACCTGTTAAAACTCTTTAAGTTGGGGCTGGAGAGATGGCTCAGTGGTTAGGAGCACCGTCTGCTCTTCCAGAGGACCTGGGTTCGATTCCCAGCACCCACATGGCAGCTAACAACTGTCTGTAGTTCCAGTTCCAGGCAAACACCAAGGCAAATAAATAAATAAAGTTTTTTTTAAAAAAAAAACAAAAAAACTCTTTAAGTCTATTCAACAGTCCTACAATGCACCCCCACCCCTGGGCATCATACCCTGGCCTTCTACTTTGGAAAAAGTCTTTACAAGAGGCCAGGCAGGATCTAGGAAACCAGGTAAAACATTACCCACTGCACCGGGAAATTTAAGGCAAATGGATGAAACTTGAAAGTCATTCTTAGTGAAGTAACCCAGACACTGAAAGACAAATTTGGTGTGTAATCACTCATAAGTGAATATTATCTGGAAAATAAAGGATAACGGTGCTACAATCCACAAACCCAGAGAGATAAGGTGCAAGGAGGATTCATGGGAGAAGGGGACACCTGGATCTCCCTGGGAAGGGGAAATAGAAAAGATTTCATACTTGGACTGAGGATGGTCAGTAGGGGATGAGAACATGAAGGATAAGGTGCGGTGCATCAGAGGGGGCTAGTACTAAAAGCTACCACTGGAAACAGAAGGGGGTCACAGTTCGAGGTCAAGTAAAACCCTGCAGCAAGGAAATCCTAGAAATAGCTGATGTGTATCACCTGGGACCAGGTTGGTGCCTACCCCAATTTATCATCAGAGAGCTTTCATCCAGAAATTGATGGAAACAGATGCAGACTCACAATAAAGCATTAGCTGGAACTTGGAGAATTCTGCAGGAAAATGGGATAAAGGGTGATAAGGGCTAGAGGGAGGGATCAAGGACACCACAAGAAAATCCTCAGAATCAAGTAACTGGGTTCATGATGGTTCCCAGACAGTGAATTGACTACCAGGGAGCCTGCATGTGACTGACTTAGGTACTCTGCAAATATATGACAGTTGTGTAGCTTGGTCTTTATGTGGGACGCAGGATGCCTCTGACTCTTACCTGGCTTTGGAGACAGTTGTTCTCATACTGGGTTAATATATGGGGAGGTGTTCAGTTTTACAGCAACTTTAATAGTCATGCTGTGTTGAATTCCATGGGAGACCTGTTCTTTCCTAAACAAACAAATAAGGAGTGAACTGGGAGGGTGGAAACAGACGGAGTTGGGGGAGGAACTGAGAAGAGGAGAGGGAGGGGAAACTAGCTGGGATGCAATATATATAAAGAGGCCTTACTAACTGAGAAAAAAAATCCTACAGCTATATAGCTACCCGTCCTCATAACCTGCTAGGGCACATATAAAGGCAATAGAACTGATGATAGATATAAACCATGTCTTTCTTTCCTTGTTGTGTTTTCACTTTCTAATGTTTCCTCTAGACCTAATACATTATTCACTTATTGTTAAGCTGTTTATAAAGCCTAGATCTATTTCTCCTTCAGTTTCTTGGGATTGATCAGAAGCTCACTGGAAGAAACCCATTGGGTAAAGGCATGATAGAACAAGTGATAAAACACTTCCAGGTGATAGAACAAGACTCAGCACTGTATAATATGCAGAGAATGAGATACTTTGGAACACTTATTCCTAAATAGAATAACATTATGTAGCTCCTCCCTTCAAGGCTAAAGAATATATAGAAGAAGGGAACAAAAGTGGTGGACAATTCTAAGGAAATAGAGTTCTATACATAACAGAGCTAATGCACATATGAACTCAGAGAGATTGATAGCATGCATAAGACCCAAACAAACTCAAGCCAGACAATATACCCAAACACAAACATATGGTCCTACCCCTAACCAAAAAGCTATTTGCAGTTAGTAGCTGCTAGGAGAAGAAAAATTAGTTTGTTACAATGGAATAACATAGGTATATCAGTCACTCCAGAGCAGGCCACATGTTCAGGAGCAGTTGGCCAACACAAAATGACTCTATGATTTCATGTGTGGCTTTCTTTTTCTTTGTTTTATTTTTAAGATAAAGAAATAACATGAAGTTGGGTGATTAGAAAGGGAGGATTGAAGAGGAGTTGGTGGAAGGGGAAGAAAATGATCAAAATACATTATATAAAATACTTAAAATAAAAGATACATTGTCATAAAGCAAATATCAATAGATACAAAAAATGGAAATAATCCCTTGTATCATATCAGACCACCATGGCCTAAAGTTAGAGTCCAAAAACATCAAAAATCACAGAAAGCATACCAACTCATGGAAAATAAACATCACTCAACTGAACTGCCTCTGGTCAAGAAAGAAATTAAGAAAGAAATCAAGGTCTTCCTAGATTTCATGAAAATGAATCTACAATGTATCCAAACTTATGGGACACAATGAAAGCAGTCTTAAGAGGAAAATTTATAGCATGAGATGCCAATATTAAAGGCCTAGAGAAATCCCACACTAGAGAACTAACAGCACAGCTGAAAATTTTAGAACAATTAGAAGCAAACTCATTTAGAAGGAGCAGAGGGCAAAAAATAATCAAACTTAGAGCAGATTCAATACAATTGAAACAAAAAGAACAATACAAAGAATAAATGAATCAAAGAGTTGCTGTATCAATAAGATACATAACTCTTATCAAAACTAACCAAAAAGCAGAGAGAGTATAAAAATTAACAAAATCAGAAATGAAAAGGGGGACATAACAACAAATCCCCAGGAAATCTAGAGAATTATCAGGTCATACTTTAAAAATCTATATTCCACAAAAATGGAAAACTTAGAAGAAACAGCTTTTTGGACAGGTACCATTTACCAAAAATTAAATCAAGATCAGATTAATTACCTAAACAGACCTATAACCCTAAAGGAAATTAAAGCTGTCATTAAACGCCTCCCAAGTAAAAAAAAAAAAGCCCAGGTCCAGATGGTTTCAGTGCCGAATTCTACCAGACATTCAAAGAAGAATTACTACCATTATTTCTCAAACTGTTTCACACAGTAGAAACTGAAGCAATATTGCCAAACTCTTTGTATGGGGCCACAATTACCCTAATACCCAAGCCACTCAAAGACACAACTAAGAAAGAGAAATACAGACCAATTTCGCTCATGAATACTGATGCAAAAATTCTAAACAAAATTCTGGCAAACTGTATACAACAACATAAAAAAAAATCATCCACCATGAACATGTAGGCCTCATCCCAGAAATGCAGGGATGGTTCAACATATGAAAAATCATAAACGTCATTAATCATATAAACAAACTGAAGGAAAAAAAAACACATGATTATATCCTTAGACACTGAAAAGGCCTTTGACAAAATGCAACACTCCTCCTTTATGATAAAAGTGTTGGAGAGATCAGGAAAACAGGGGAAATATCTAAATACAATAAAGGCGATTTACAAGAAGCTGACAGCCAACATCAGACTTCATGGAGAAAGACTCAAGGCAAACCCACTAAAATCGGGAACTAGGCAAGGCTGTCCTCTAGCCCCTTATCTACTCAATATAATTCTCAAAGTTTTAGCTAAAGCAATAAGACAACAAATGAGATTAAGGGAATTCAAATTGGAAAAGAAGTGAAACTATCTCTATTTGCAGATGATATGATTGTATACATAAGTGACCCACAAAATTCTACCAGGGAACTTCTACAGCTGATAAACACCTTCAACAATATAGCAGGATATAAGATTAACTCAAAGAAATCAGTAGCCCTCCTACACACTAAAGATAATAGGGCTGAAAAAGAAATAAGGGAAACATTACCCATCATAATAGCTGCAAATAGCACTAAATACCTTGGAGTAACTATAACCAAAGAAGTAACAGACCTATTTGACAAAAATTTTAAATCATTGAAGAAAGAAATTGAAGAGGATATCAGAAAATGGAAAGCTCTCCCATGTTCCTGGATTGGTAGGATCAATATAGTAAAAATGGCAATTCTACCAAAGGCAATCTACAGATTCAATGCACTGCCTATCAAAATCCAAACACAATATTTTTTGGACCTTGAAAGAACAATACTCAATTTCATTTGGAATAACAGGAAAGCCAGGATTGCCAAAACAATTTTACTCAACAAAAGAACCTCAGGAGGTATCACCATCCCTGACTTCAATCTATACTATAGAGCTACAGTAATAAAAACAACCTGGTACTGGCATAGAAACAGACTTGTGGACCAATGGAATAGAATTGAGGATCCAGACATCAACCCAAAAACCTATGAACACCTGATCTTTGACAAAGAGGCCCAAAATATTCAATGGGAAAAAAAGTATATTTAACAAATGGTGTTGGCATAGCTGGATGGAAGTCTGTAGAAAAATGCAAATAGATCCAAGCCTGTCACCCTGCACAAAACTCAAATCCAAGTGGATCAAAGACCTCAACTTAAACCCAGCCACTTTGAACTTGATAGAAAAGAAAGTGGGAAACACACTTCTAAAAATTGGCACAGGCGACCACTTCCTAAATATAACACCAGTGGCACAGGCACTAAGACAAACAATCAATAAGTGGGATCTCCTGAAGCTGGGAAGCTTCTGCAAAGCCAAGGACATTGTCAATAGGACAAAATGCCAGCCTACAGAATGGGAAAAGATTTTCACCAACCCTACAAGTGATAGAGGACTGATCTCTAAGATATATAAAGAGTTCAAGAATTTAGAGCCCAAAACCCTGAATAACCCTATTAAAAAATGGGGCACAGATTTAAAAAGGGAATTCTCAGCAGAGGAACTACGAATGGCTGAAAGGCACCTGAAAAAGTGCTCTTCATCTTTAGCCATCAGAGAAATGCAAATTAAAACAACTTTGAGGTACCATCTAACACCTGTTAGATTGGCTAAGATAAAAGGCACAGATGATAGCCTATGTTGGAGAGGATGCAGAGCAAGGGGAACACTCCTCCATTGTTGTTGGGAGTGTAAGCTTGTTCAGCCACTTTGGAATGCAATATGGAGGTTTCTCAGAAAATTGAGAATCAATCTCCCCAAGGACCCAGCAATACCATTTCTGGGTGTATACCCTAAAGAGGCACATTCACATACCAAAGGTATTAGCTCAACTATGTTCACAGCAGCATTATTTGTAATAGCAAGAACCTGGAAACAACCTAGATGTCCCTCAACTGAAGAATGGATTAACAAACTGTGGTACATCTACACAATGGAATACTACTCAGCAGTAAGAAAAAATGATATCCTAAAATTCGCAGGCAAATGGATCTATTTGGAGAATATCCTCCTGAGCGAGCTATCACAATCTTAGAGAGATAAGCAGGGGATGTACTCACTCACTAGTGGTCTCTAAACAAACAAACAAGAAAAAAACTAAACATGCCCAAGCGGCAAACCACAACCACTGAACAGCTTGGGATCAGAAACACCCTGGACTGACCCTTCGAACCCCACTCCAACTATAGGAACACCTGACTCACTCTTGAGGGAGGGGGGGCAAAACTGGATTTGGCCAGGAGTGGAGACTGATCCAAGCATTATTGGATCAGTGGGACCATAGGACTGTCTGCTCCCTGCCCAGGGAGGGGATGGGGAGTTGCAGAGAAGAAAAATGTCAAGAGGTGGTGGGAGGAGGAAGGGACCTTGAATAAGGAAATACAGGGATGGGAAAACAAATTTCAGAGGGAAAGATGAACACATAGTAAATATATGTGTAGCAATCTTATTTGCATTACCACCCTTGATAAGCCATGCTTATGATACTTATCCTCTTGATAGTTATTGTTAACTTTTCCTCATTTTAAATTCATGTTACTGTTTTTTTTTTGTTGTTGTTAAATACAAAAGAAAAAAAAGAAAAAAAAAGCCAAAAAAACAAAAACAAAAAACAAAAAAAAAAACAAAAAAAAGAAACAAAAAAAAATAAAAGATACAGTATAATTATTCATGTAGCATTTACATTGTTTCTGTATTACAAACAATCTAAATGTGGTTTAAAGTATATTTGAGGATATGTATACGTTATATAAAAATATGACATTTAAAAGAAAAGACCTGAGCAGCATCTGTGAACTTTGACCCAAATTTTCTGTGCATCATGAAACACCCTGCCCTGCATTTCTGTATTGTCTCTTCCCTCCTGCCCTGTTCCTCATACACCTCCTGCTCTCTCCTCCTCAGGCTTGATTTGTTTCTGCCCATCTTCAGTGTAGATCCTAGTATTAGGTCCCCAAGTTTACTGGAGACTTTGGCTTCACTTCAGCTCAGCTATGAGTGTGGCCATTGTTCCCACTGATGAAGCCTTCCAGTGAGCCAAGAGTTTGTTTCAATCACTTGTCATCGAGGCACTTCCTTCTAACCTTGACTGTGTACTCATTTTCAAGTTCAGTAGTCAAAGATAGCTGCAGGAAACCTCAGCATTTCATCCTTACCTAAGGAGAGGTAGATCTTAAATGCCCTCCCCCACCCCAGCATCTATCACATTTCTGTGGCATTAGCTTGAAAGCTACAGCCCTATTCTCCACCAAACATTCAAATGTATGCCCACCAAAACTTTACTTGAAGTTGGCAGGAAGTCCTGGGTTCCTTCCCAATATGTTACCTTGCCAGTTATAATTAACTCTTGACTTTTGGGGAGGGATACTGGTTACATCACTGATTGAGATGCACCACAAATTTGACTTAATTCCTCTTTCAAGAATAAGAAAAGAACTATACACTTCTAAGCCCAACCTGAACATGGAATAAAGAACAACAAATAACATTGTGTATCTGGTTATTTTCTCATTTAGCATGTCTGTGTTGGTCCTCAAGAGCTCATCTAAGCCCCTGGAATTCTCCTCTGATTGTGTGCATTATGTCAAAAGATGGATGTTAAAGTCCAATTTGTGACCCTCTCTGTCTGTAATGACTTGGAGTGTTTAACATTTTACATTGTCTAGCTTTTCCTAACCTTTGAGGTCCTCAGAAAAATTATTAATCCTTCATTTCAGATTATACCAGTAAGCTTCAGAATAATTATGAAATGTTTTCTGACATGTTTCTTGAAATACACAGAAACATAGGAATTTAGGGGCTAGTTTATGCTTGGGGGTCTGCATTAAAGATTAAATGGGAAATAACCTAAATAATAAATTGAGAATTCCCACATGTCTTCATCAGATGTCCTGTAGTTTTCACCTCCTGATTGCCTCCTAAATCCCAGATCAAGATTCATGTTTCTTTTTCATACATTTATACTAAGGACTCCAATAGTTTTGTGCTTCCTGTCTCAATACTATTTCTCCTCTCCATTCAGCCCCTATACTTTGGTGGCTCTAAGTCCTTGTGTTTTAACTGAGTTTATCTCTTCTACCTCTCCTTCAAACCCTCTCTTCCTCCTTGTGTGGGAAGTCTGGAGTTCTGTGACACCACAGCCAGCAGAATGTTGACTCGATTGAGACAAGAAGAAAGTCTACAGTTCAATACAACTTACTGTTTGTCTGATCCCATGCAGTTTATTTTAGGCATATTAAGTATAGCACAGTTTACAAAAACCAAAAATTTTAAAAAGTTTCCTGATGATATTGACCTCATCCCATGTGTAAAACAAAGCTCAAAACTCTTTGTAAAGAACAGGTGACCTCTTTCACAAAGATGAGTTCTAGAGATTTAAATCCTAAAAGTCTGGAGGAGGACCTGGTATGGTTTCAGGGATACAGATAGAGCAAAGTTCACCAGGCTAATAACCACCTCTGCTACCATTTGTAAAAGTGCATGTGACATAACCCATTGAGATGGGTTCTATTGACTGAGAAACTATGCTCAAGATAAGGGTCATGGTAGAATGACTCAGATAAACTTATGAGTCTGGGGAGACAGGTGTGTGGCCTTAGCAGATAGCACCGAGGTCACTAGCTATTAACCACATCCATTTCCAGCCTTCGGGGCAGAAAACAGGTTCTACATCCCTTCTTTTGAAGAGACAACCCTGTGTGTTTAACATTCCTGGTCCCTCTAGTGCTTATCTGTGTGCACAGGGACGTATCTCTTTGCCCCACAATCCTTACTTCCTCATATTTTGGAGGACTTTAAAGACAAACTGACATTGAACTCATGATTCTCCTGCCTCAGCCTTCAGAGTAATCAGATTAGAAACATCTGATATTTTTTTCATCTTCATAACAGAGCTGTTATTGTGACAGTAGTTTAACTCATATGTCACTCTCTGGAAAAAAACATTTTTAATATGTTGAAGTACAGCTTGTTCGAATTATTTTCTTGCACTACAAAGTTGTTATACAAATTGTTTCTTACAAAATTTCAGTTATGTTTTGTGATGTTTCTTTGTTGTTAAAAATATATGAGGTGCTCTGAGTATGATGTGTAGTGGAGAACATTAATTTAGCATACAAAACCTTGTGTATGTACCACACACACAAGAAAACAATTCTTTGTTACAAATGTTCTTACATACCATTTCAGTAAAAGATTAACTGGAAAGAAAATTTCTTCCTAACAGTCCTTGACCTGCCCCTAGTTCTGCTCAAAATAATTTAATGCTTAATTTTCTACACAAATCCTAGAAGCATTTTACTGAA
The DNA here is from genome assembly GCA_004025045.1 of Sigmodon hispidus. Lineage (NCBI taxonomy): Eukaryota > Metazoa > Chordata > Mammalia > Rodentia > Cricetidae > Sigmodon > Sigmodon hispidus. The sequence goes on along the minus strand of PVIH01004990.1, from coordinate 87,891 downwards.
GAAATAATGCCTTAATAAGAATGATATATAAAGGTAGAATTTCTGAATGAAGAGGTGATTTACTTTCTCCATTGGGATTATCAAATAGGCTCCACAGATATAACATGCTCCTCTTTCCACTGTTGTTTGTGTTAAGTCCTCACCACAGTTTTACTCCCTCCCACTGATTTTCATTATACTATCCATGAAAAATTCAGATTAGTGAAGTAAAGTGACATTTCATGCCTGGACAGGAGATGCTTTCTGTTTCCTGTAACAGTCATCACCTAGTGAAGGGACCATGCTTCCATGGTCTTTCTGCTCTCTGCGGCCAGCTCTGGGTAAGTCATTCGGGTTTTAACATAAGACAAGTATTCTGTAACTGTGATGAACAATAACTCCCTCCCAAGGGGTTGCTTTGCCTTCACTAAATTGTGTATTAGTAATCCCACAGGTCAAAGCTGCAGTTCCCCACAGTCACCACTGAGTGTCAGGCCGGGAACAGTCTATAGCACACAGGGTTTGGCTGCTTTCCTTTTGTCAAAAAGCCCAGACATCAAGCTTTTTGTATGGGCAAATGTTCAATGAGAGCCTATGAAGAAAGGCCTAGGTTATCTCCTGTTTCATTCCCTTTTATATGCAGATGTAAAAACTAATCTGGTGTTTTCCTTTCAAAAGTTGAAAAATATTGTCTTTATCTACAAAATGTTGGTTTTATGCATTTTTCTTCTTGATCAGTTATTTAGCATTTCACCACTTTCCAGTAATATCTTCATTGTAATATTTGCATTTACAACAAAACACATTATAAAAGATAATTGGATTAATGCAATGAGAACCCCAACACTCCAGATTACATAGTAAACTGTCTATGATATAATATGCATTGAACTCCAACTACAGATGAAAACCAACAGATCTGAAAGCTCCTTAAGTCTGCAATCCTATATATACTACTCCTAACATGTCACCTCTATTACTTACATTACTTAACACTATGTAAAAATTCATGCTGTATTGTATGACAATGTTTTTATTTGACTCTTTTAAATTCAGATGGTAGGATTTATAGAGACAGAATGCAAGAAGGCTTTCCTGAAGAGTGTGGATTCAGTTTTGTATAACTTGTATTATTCTAGGGAGTTAGCCATGTATAGACAGAGTCACAAGAAGAAGACTCTGAGTAAAGATGAAAGCAGATAAGAATTGCATAATGCCAGTAAAGAATACAAAGTACTGTCTAGAAGCCATTAGAAGTTGGACAGAGGCAAGGAATACTTGCTGAACAAGTTTCAGAGGGAGCATGGCCATAGTGAAACCCTAGTTTTTTTCAGTTTTCTAAGCTGTGGTTGCAGAACTTTACAACAACAAATCTTTGTTATTTAAAATGATGTAGCATTGTGGTACTTTACTATGGAAGCCTTGGGAAACTGGTTTGATATTGTTCAGGGCACTAAAAATCTCATTCAACTGCTCAGAGATAAACCACTTAGAAGTATACATTTTGAGGGAGGGAACTAGTTTCAGGAGTTGTGATGACCAATGATACACAAACGCACACACACATACACACAAACACATATACACACATACACACACATATATTCACACACATACACACAAACACATATACACACACATACACACAAACACATACACACACATATATGCACACACATACACACACATACACACATACACACACACCACATAGAAGGGTCTAAGTTTCTGCTGAATGTAGTTTAGAAAGAAGTTGGGAAAATATCTTGCTGAGATCAAATGTATTTTGAAAAAATGTAGTCATTAAATTATTATGTAATTAATGAGTACTTGAAAAATATTTTTAGTTAAAAAAGCCTGATATTACTTAAAAGAGGAAGAGAAGAGGAGAAGGAGCAAAAAGGGGAGCGGGGGCTGCTGCAATAACCGTGTTCTAAAACCTCATCCCAAACAATGAGATTATATTCACTGAAAGACATAACTCACTACATAGAATTATCCATCAGATGTCATTTATGTACAAGGATTCATCATCATTTGAGGGAACTAGAAATTACTTCTCTGGCTGTTGTATTATTTTACTGTGTCATTGTGCCTATATAGTTTCAAGGTATTGATGTAATGGACTCCCAAGCCCTATTTTCTGAACTCCAAATTGTGAAATCCTAGCTAGAAGAGAAAATGATTACATCCTTGACTCTATGATATGAAGATAAAATAAAACTCATTTTCCCTGCTGAAAAGGTTTTAGACATGAAGGCATTAGTATTCTTTCTTACAAAGGATCCAAATAAACCTGGACAAGAATTTACACTTCAAAGCCTGTGGACATTTATTGTATACATACTGTGTGCTGGAGTCATAATGTGAATAACACAGGGAACACTCAAGGGGTTAGAGCTTCTATTACTAAAGTCAAAGCATTATAGCATAGATCAGTATTTCCTCCTCTGAGTTTTTTTCTTTCTCCCCATTAGTGAGCTGCTTTTATTACCAATGCATTTCTGATTTGGACATTTTATTGAAGCAAAATATCAGGGGCTATGGGCATGCGGTTGTGGCTGCAGGCTGAAGAGCTGATGCTACTAAGCTTTATATCGTTTGTTCAGACTACACAGTTCATTCACAAAGCGAGACGCTCCATCTGAGTAATGTTTTCCACATATCATTTCACATTCAAATGTCAAGTACAATTTTTTTAAGAAACTGTAAAGTAGCTAACAACACACTAAAAAATCCCTCAAATGTGTTACAGCTGAGGTATTCACATGCACATAAGTTGTGGCTGAACCCTACTCACTTTTCACATGTTTTACAAACATGATTCTACTAGCCAGTTGCAACTCATTAAAGCTGACCTTAATTTTGAAATGCACACTGCTTCACAATGGGCTCAGCCCAGTATTTGCAAAACCACAGAACTTCATTTCCGCACATTCGGCAGGCAGAAATTCTGTGGTTGCTCAGGGAGTTTTTAACCCTGAACTTACCTTCACAATGCTTAATACTTACACTTTGTTTTTTTTTTTTTCCTATTGTGAGTTCAATGCGAACTGCACAGGTGAGTTTTCACATCTTAGAAAACAGCTTAAAAAGCAAAAAAAAAAAAATGCACACTTGGAAAAAATATTAGTCTCGCATAACATTTTTATGATTTGGAGCTGGGAAGTGGTTCAGTGAATGAGAGTGCTTGTTGTGCAAACATGAGAACCTGAGCACCCATGTAAAAAGCCAGCCATAGGTGCATATACCTGTGACCCTAGTGATGCTTGAAGCAGAGACAGGAGGATTTCTTGGACTTCTTGGCCCACAGTCTAGCTCCACATTCACTAAGAGATTCAATCTCAGTTTAATAAGGTGGAAAGGGATAGAGCAGGGTGCTAAGATCTGCCTCTGGCTTCAGGGAGCTTGCATACCACCCTTGGACACTGACCAATACACATGCAAATTTTTATTTGGGCTGAGACATGAGTTGCAACTTGCTTGAAGGATGATGTTTGTAAATTATGTGAGAAGTGGGTAGGGTTCATCTATAACTTATGTGCATGTTGATGTCTCATTTCTTTTGGGACTTCCAATCTTAAATAATTATTTTTTTTTCTGCACTGGATGGTTTGATGTATCTCTGGGGGCATTTGCTCTACGTTACCTAATGTCATCTTTTTCTCGCTCTACCTGTTATCCATCTTCCATTGTTCTTTAATTAGAAATGCCCCTGTGTTGCTTACATGGTGACTGTGCATGAATACTAGGAAAAGACTAGGTAACTGCATTTAGATCTGTAAAAATATGCCAGAACCTGTGAGGAACCTTCCAAGTAACTCCAGTTGTGAATAGTCCCTTGCCAGGATCTGAGTTTTTTTTTTTTTCACATTAGCATTTATGCCTCTTCTCTGCTTAGTCACCTGCATTTAGACAGAACTATACCTCATTCTTGAAATTTTCTCTGAAGTTACATCGGAAATAGAAAAGGAAGTCATTTTTCCATTGAAGATGATGAAAAGAGAGAGGGTTAATGAAATCATTTTTTTCCTTAGCCTCACCAAATTTAGGACTGAAAACAGCCAATTCCCCCTCCCCCCAAAAAAATTAGCACATTTACTTTTCAAGTCAAAGAGCACATCAGATCTGTCTTAATGCAGAGTTTTTAATGTAGGGCCGAACACACTCTGGCACTCTGCAACTGTGACTGACGGACTGACCACCTACAACTGTCTGACTGAGGTTGCCAAGAAAGTTTGGCACACATGTCCTCAATTAACAGATTGGAGAGCTGCTAATTATCTGGATGAGGAACTTGGCTCCCTGAGCTTGCCTTTTCCTGCAAACAGGAAAGAAAGATTCCACCATAGTGTTCTGAATTACTGGAATTTGTTCCTGAAGGCCTACCATGATGTCACACTGACATTTTCTCATAAGCAACTTTGAAGGTGAATTCAGAGCTTAAAACATTAACCTGGTAGGTTGGAAAATGACTATAGTTTGAAAGAACCAAATGTCTGAATGTTATAATTTTGATGACTTTAGATATGACTTTTTTAGATAGTATTTTCCCCAAGACCATTTAATGATCTCAGTGGTTAATTGCTAACAGCCAGTAGCTAGGCTTCCCACCAGGAAGGTTTCCCATGTCACATTCTTTGTTTGGATTGGCTCTCTGAAGCCACTCTTCAAATTTCTTATTCCTAGCCACATCAGGGCCCACACTTACTAGCAAAATAAACTCACTTTACACTAACACAGCAAACTGCCTTTTAAAAGGGGGGATTTTAGTGAAAATATTAGGTGTGTGTGTGTGTATGTATCATAAATATACATACCAGAGTTAAAGTTCTCATTTACCTTTATTCTTACTGCTGATCATTAAAACACAAACACATGTGTGAAGGCATTAAAGACAAAGCAAGAGAATTAACTGACTAGAGTTCTAGGCTAGCCTGGGCTCCATAGTAAATCTTTGTGTAAGCTAAACCAAAATAATAATAATTAAATAACAACACCTTTTAGCCAGATGTGGCACGGGCAGGAGGCACAGGTACTCAAGGTCATCTTCTCATTGTCTATGTAGTAAGTTCAAGGCCAGCTTGAGGTATATGAGCTCCTTCTTAAAACACCAAACAATGTCAGCAAGATGGCTGAGAGGGTGAGCTTGCTGTCAACCAAGTTCTATCCTCAGAACCCACAAGACAGGACAGAGAGAATGCCTTGACAAAGTTGTCCTCTGACTCCATATGGGCATCATAACATGTACATTAATAATAATAATCACATAACAATAACAATGAAACAAATTTCCTTCTCTTGGTAAGTAAAGTGATGAGTTTTTTATTCTTTAACAAAAAAGCATGAATGAATGCAGAGGCTTCAGTCTCAGCATTGATTTCCTCACTGACAGCCATGAAAAGTTTAGAAGATGCACAGCTACAATAAATAGAAATACATTTTACTTTTACAGTATTTCATGACATAAAATAGGCAAAAAATAGCATGAATAAGAAAGAAATTAAAACAAAACTTTGCTAGACCATTAATTTTCTCAGACAAACTTATAAAAATGTTTGCCTCTTGTCTGTGAAACTGAAGGGAATGTTCTCATCCCTTCTGTTTCAATGTGTTGCTGTACAAAACAGAGGTGACAACAACAATGTGTTTGTTATTTGGATTTAAAGGGTAGAATGCTTGGGGAAGTGCCTGGTACACCATTGATAGAAACATTAGCTCTGTCATTGCATTAATGATGTCATAAACATATATATGTGGACTAGTATAAGGTTAGCTTCCATTTGAAGAAGAAATTCTTGAAGAAATGACACTTTTGAGAAATTACTGATGGTTGGTTTCTTGGTTTCTAATCATCAGAATTGGCTTGGATGATATACTTGCAGATTCAGTTGCTGTTGTGAGTTTCACAAAGAAATGATTGTACATGTAGATAAGAACTCTGGAAGCACATGAGTTAAATGTACTTGATCTAGAGAGTGTTCTTAACAGTATTCGTGCCTTCTTTAGCCTCTGGAGCTGCCATAGCTGGAGAGTTGACTTGAAGAATAGATGCTGCTGAGGCTGAAAGAATACAAGCAGGAAAGTGTGACACTGAGGCAATGTGACATTGACCCAGGACCTATAGAATCAGTGTCTAGAATAATAGTAGTGATTACACAGATAGCTGGTTTCTATGAGGACTTTTGGCTTAGAGTAATAATTATCAACAATACCAGTGATGATGAGACCTACTGATGGACCAATAAACCAGGTGTGATGAAAGTCCAAATAGCTCCAAGGACTTGCTAAGTTGATGTGAGCCAATTTCCATTAAAGGAGGAACCAACAACTTTGTATCATTTTTCTCCATCCACTGTTCTTTTCATTTCATTCCAAAAATATTTAGAAATCTAGAGATAGGGTCAGAGTTATATTGATGTCTCATTTTTCAATATAGGTGTGTGGGAAACTGCTAAGAGCTACCTGATCCATCATAGTTTTCATATAAGCAAGTCAAGAACCATAACTCGACAGTGTGGGGAATAGGAAATATGCTTTAGCACCCTTCTGCTCTCTAGTCACACCACATCTATTTTGGTTTAGTGGGGGGGGGGCGGGAAACAGAGGATACCAGAGAAAGCTTCCTACACAATTAGCAAGCCTCAGATATGTGAGAAGACAGGAGCTTGTCTCTCCATAATCAGGGGAGGCAAAGGTGTTTCCAACATTTCCCCCTGAGTTATGGAAATGAATATCTCAAGCTTCCCCTTCAGCAAAGACTGTCTGTTAATACCCAAACTACTTTCAGATTTATTGTGACAAGTGATACAGTCCCATGTTCAAGGGAGAATTTTGGGAAGCGTGCCTTGGAAACTTTTTTTTTGTTGCCCATCTGTTTTGCTTGTCGAGATTCCTGTTTGTTTAAGATGTACGTGTGCCAGAAATGTGGAAAGAATGTGTGGAGCGACAAGTGCTATGGAGCCATTTTCACACTGGACTTATGGGAAGCATGTGCTGCCCATCTGTGAAGCTCTCATTTTATGCAAATTTAGAAAATATATTCTTATGTCATGTTGCCTTAATGCCCAGGGGTAGATAGGAACACACACAAGAAGGAAAGAGACAGGGAGAAAGTGTTCTCACACCCAGGGATAAGGTATCCTTGCCACAAGCAAGAGTTCTCACATGAGCACTATTAGTCAATAGGTGGAGATCTGAGGGGACTTTCTAAAATTACCTTTAACCAGCCACTCTGTCTTGTAGATCGATATGAATTTATGAATGAGATTTTAAAACTATCTGTCTCAAGAAACTTCAAAGGAAGCCTAAGTAGATAGAGTGCATGAATGTACTTACCTGTAGAAAAACATCAACAGCCTTAGCTGTGGCTCTTTCTTAGTCTCTGGAACATTCTGTGCCAATTATCTGAGATCTGTTGCAAGTTATCTAAAAGAATAGTTTTAAGGAGAGCATCAGTATATTGCCAGGACAGCAAATTCTTCTGGTCCACTGAGACTACACCTACAGTTCCCCATACCTCTACATATCATCTATTTAGCAATCATGCTAGACCATTTCACATCAATAAGGAAAGAAACTTCTGTTGAAACAAAGCCCTAGAACATGGTGCAAGCAAGAAAAGCCACCTGAAAATCTTACTGCTTGGTTGATTGTTTTGAAACAAAGTTGGGTGAAGGGGGTCTAATAAGCTGAAGACTTGTGGTTTTTGGTTTCCAATCTTGGAACATTTAATGGAACCAACTAATATGTCATCTCAGTATGCACTTAAAATTTATCTAAATCTGCTTTTAATCAGAAAAATAAGACAATATAAGGATAAATGTAAGTGCAATTTTAATGAACCAAAACAATTGATACTCTAAAGATATTGGTCATGAAGAGTCTTTAAAATGTATCTAAAATTATTGAGATAAAGTTGTTAGTGTTCTTCATGCCCAGAGTTGATGCCTCAAAGTGAGAGAAGATGCAGAGGTGCTTGAGTCACATATTACCTCCTTAGAAGCATCCCAAACTTTATTTAATGCCATTCTGTACTTCATTTATTATTGACAAACCGGCTGCTGTAAATTTTCAATTTGCCTTGCTCCTATGAATAATGAAAGAGGTCCTGCTGGAGACAATGTAACTAGTTATATACTCAAACAACTAGAGGAGGAAAATGGAAGGTAATAGCTGACACGTGAGCAGAGATGATGCAATGTAACCAAGGGTTTCCCTTGTGCCCTCAAAAGTAGTCCATCTTAAAGGCACATTGCCAATCTGGTACTTGCAGATATTTTTTTTTCCTGTTCTTAGAGGGTCTATCTCACAACCAGTTTCCTTCTTTCTCATGTAGTTTGAACTTAGACTGTTGTCTGTCTTTCCTGGTGGATATCATAGTTTTGTTTTGTTTTTGTTTTTTTTATTATGAATAAAGTCACATTTTCAATCCATGTATATCCTTATTCAAGGTCTCCTCCCCCTCTTACCCCCTCAGGTCACTCTCTCTTCTCCACATCTCCCCATCTCCTCCACAGTGTGAGCAAAAGGTCCAAAGGTCCTAATATTGCTCAGTTCAGCCTCCATTCCTGGCAGATCCAGTTTTTTCCCCCCAACATCAAGACCGAGTCAAGTGTTCCTCTAGGGGGAGTGGGATAAAAGGTATCAGTCAAAGGTGTTTCAGATTCCAAGATGTTCAGTGGTTGTGGTTTGCAGCTTGAACATGCTTTGCTTTTTGTTTTTGTTTGTTTGTTTAGAGTCCACTAATGAGTGAGTACATAACCTGCTTATCTTTCTGGGTTTGAGATACCACGCTCAGGAGGAAATTCTCCAAATCCATCCATTTGCCTGCAAATTTTAGGATATCATTTTTTCTTACTGCTGAGTAGTACTCCATTGCATAGATGTACAACAGTTTTTTAATTCATTCTGCCATTGAGGGGCATCTAGGTTGTTTCAAGATTCTTGCTATTACAAATAGTGCTGCTATGAACATAGTTGAAGCAATGCCTTTGGAGTACAACTGTGTGTCTTTAGGGTATACACCCAGAAGTGGTATTGCTGGATCCTTGGGGAGACTGATTCCCAGTTTTCTGAGAAAGTGCCATACTGCATTCCAGAATGGCTGAACAAGCTTACACTCCCACCAACAATGGAGGAGTGTTCCCCTTGCTCCGCACCCTCTCCAGCATAGGCTGTCATCTATGTCTTTTATCTTAGCCAATCTGACAGGTGCCAGGTGGTATCTCAAATTTGTTTTGATTTGCATTTCTCTGATGGCTAAAGATGTTGAGCACTTTTTCAAGTGTCTTTGAGCCATTCATAATTCTTTTGCTGAGAATTCCCTTTTTAGTTCTAAACCCCATTTTTTGATTGGGTTATTCAAGGTTTTGGGCTCTAGATTCTTGAGTTCTCTATATATTTTAAAGATCAATCTTCTGTCACTTGTAGGGTCGGTGAAAATGTCTTCCCATTCTGTAGGCTGTCCTTTCATCCTATTGACAGTGTCCTTGGCTTTACAGAAGCATCTCAGTTTCAGGAGGTCCCACATAATGATTGATGTTCTTAGTGTCTGTGCTACTGGTGTTATATTTAGGAAGTGGTCACCTGTGCCAGTTTGTAGAAGTGTATTTCCCACTTTCTTTTCTATCAAGTTCAGTATGTCTGGGTTTATGTTGAGGTCTTTGATCCACTTGGATTTGAGTTTTGTGCTGGGTGACAGGCTTGGATCTATTTGCATTTTTCTACATACTACCAACCAGCTATGCCAACACCATTTGTTAAAGATATCTTTTATTCCATTGAATATTTTGGACCTCTTTGTGGAAGATCAGGTATTCAAAGGTTTTTGGGTTAATGCCTGGATCCTCAATTCAATTCCATTGATCCACAAGTCTGTTTTTATGCCACTACAGGCTGTTTTTATTACTGTAGCTCTATAGTATAACTTGAAGTCAGGGATGGTGATACCTCCTGAGGTTCTTTTGTTGAGCAAAATTGTTTTGGCAATTCTGGCTTTCCTGTTATTCCAAATGAAATTGAGTGTTGTTCTTTCAAGGTCCAAAAAATATTGTGTTGGTATTTTGATGGGCAGTGCATTGAATCTGTAGATTGCTTTTGGTAGAATTGCCATTTTTACTATGTTGATTCTACCTATCCAGGAACATGGGAGAATGGGAGATCTTTCCATTTTCTGATATCCTCTTCAATTTCTTTCTTCAGTAATTTAAAATTTTTGTCAAATACGTCTGTTACTTCTTTGGTTATAGTTACCCCGAGGTATTTAATACTATTTGCAGCTATTATAAAGGGTGATGTTTCCCTTATTTCTTTTTTCAGCTCTTCTATCTTTAGTGTATAGAAGGGCTACTGATTTCTTTAAATTAATCTTTTATCCTGCTACATTGTTGAAGGTGTTTATCAGCTGTAGAATTCCTTGGAAGAATTTTGTGGGTCACTTATGTATACAATCATATCATCTGCAAATAGAGATAGTTTCACTACTTCTTTTCCAATTTATATCCCCTTAATCTCCTTGTGTTCTCTTATTGCTTTAGCTAAAACTTTGAGAACTATATTGAATAGATAAGGGGAGAGAGGACATCCTTGTCTAGTTCCTGATTTTAGCGGGATTGCTTTGAGTTTTTCTCCATTAAGTTCGATTTTGGCTTCTTGAAAATTGCTTTTATTATATTGAGATATTTTCCCTGTATTCATGATCTCTCCAGGGTTTTTATCGTAAATGAGTGTTGGATTTTGTCAAAGGCTTTTGTTGCATCTAAAGATATGATCATGTGGTTTTTTTTTTCCTTCAGTTTGTTTATACGATGGATGACATTTACGGTTTTTTGTATGTTGAACCAACCTTGCATTTCTGGGATGAAACCTACTTGGTCATGGTGGATGATATTTTTTATATATTGTTGTATATGGTTTGCCAAAATTTTGTTGAGAATTTTAGCATCAATATTTATGAGGGAAATTGGTCTGTAATTCTCCTTCTATGCTGTGTCTTAAAGTGCCTTGGGTATTAGGATAATTGTGGCCTCATAAAAGGAATTTGACAATATTCCTTCAGTTTCTTCTGTGTGAAATAGTTTGAGGAGTAATGGTAGTAATTTTTCTTTGAATGTCTGGTAGAATTCTGCGCTGAAACCATCTGGACCAGGGCATTTTATCTTGGGAGGCTTTTAATAACAGTTTTAATTTCTTTAACGGTCATAGGTCTGTTTAGGTAATTAATCTGTTTTTCATTTAATTTTGGTAAATGGTACCTTTCTAAAAAGCTGTCCATTTCTTCTAGATTTTCCATTTTTGTGGAGTATGGATTTTCAAAGTATGATCTAATAAGTCTCTGGATTTCCTGGAGGTCTGTTGTTATGTCCCCCTTTTCATTTCTGATTTTGTTGATTTGGATACTCTCTTTCTGCTTTTTGATTAGTTTGGATAAGGGTTTATCTATCTTTTTGACTTTCTCAAAGAACCAACTCTTTCTTTCATTGATACTTTTATTGTTCTTTTTCAATTTTATTGATTTCAGCTCTAGGTTTGATTATTTCCTGCCATCTACTCCTTCTAGGTGAGTTTGCTTCTAATTGTTCTAAGGCTTTCAGCTGAGGTGTTAGTTCTCTTGTGTGAGATTTTTCTAGGTTTTTCATATAGGCATCTAGTGCTATGAAATTTCCTCTTAAGACTGCTTGCATTGTGTCCCACAAGTTTGGGTACATTGTGGATTCATTTCCATTAAATTCTAAGAAGACTTTGATTTCTTTCTTAATTTCTTCTTTGACCCAGAAGTGGTTCATCTGAGTGATGTTTAGTTTCCATGAGTTGGTAGGCTTTCTGTGATTTTTGATGTTGTTGAACTCTAACTTTAGGCACTGGTGTTTCCATATGATACAAGGGATTATTTTCATTTCTTTGTATCTGTTGATATTTGCTTTATGATCAATTATGTGGTCAATTATAGAGAAAGTTCCAAGAGGAGCTGAGAAATATGTATATTCCTTTGCATTTCTGCAGAAGCTTCTGTAAATATCTATTAAATCCATTTGCATCATAACCTCTGTTAGACTCCTTATCTCTCTGTTTAATCTCTGTCTGTCTGACCTATCCAGGAGTGAAAATAGGGTATTGAAGTCTCCCATTGTTAGGGTGTAAGAATTGATGTGGTATTTGAGCTTTAGGAGTGTTTCTTTTACATAGGTAGGTGCCCTTATATTAGGGACATAAATATTCAGGATTGAAATCTTCTCTTGACCATTTTTTCCTTTGATGAATAAGTAATGATCAACTTGGTCCCTTTTAATTGCTTTTAGCTTAAAGTCTACTTTATTAGATATTAGGATGGCAACCCCAGCTTGTTTCTTAGGACCATTTAATTGGAAAATCTTTTCCCAACCCTTTACTCTGAGCCTGTTTCTGTCTTTGTGGTTGAGGTGTATTTCTTGTATGCAACAGAAGGATGGCTTCTGTGTTTGTATCCATCTTGTTAGTGTGTGTCTTTTTATAGGTGAGTTGAGTCCATTGATATTAAGGAATATTAGTGACTACTGATTGATATTTCCTGCTATTTTTGGTGGTAGCTTGTATGTATTTCCTTTCTCTCGGCTATTCTTCTATGGGATAATTGATTGTTTGTGGTTTCGTGGGTATATCTGTGGTCCTTAGGATGGAGTTTTCCCTCCAATACTCTCTGTAGTGCGGGATTGGTAGATAGATATTCTTTCAGTCTGACTTTGTCATGAAATATGTTGTTTACTCCATCTATGGTGATTGATAATTTTGCAGGGTATAGTATTCTAGTTTGGCAGCCATGCTCTTTTAGTGACTGTATAACTTCTGACCAAGCCCTTCTAGCTTTCATCATTTCCACTGAATAGTGAGGTGTTATTCTGATGGTCTGCCTTTATAAATAAGTTGGCCATTTTCTTTTGCAGCTCTTAAATTTTTTTCTTTGTTCTGTATGTTTTGTGGCTTGATTATTATGTGGCACGCTGACTTTTTTGGAGGGTCATATCTATTTTGTGTTCTGTAAGCTTCTTGTATCTTTATAGGCATTTCCTTCTTCAAGTTAGGAAAGTTTTCTTCTATGATTTTATTGAATACATTATCTGTGCCTTTGAGCTGGTCTTCTTCTCCTTCTTCTATTCCTATTATTCTCAAGTTAGGTCTTTTCATGATGTCCCAGATTTCCTGAACATTTTGTGTTATGGCTCTTTTGATATTAGTATTTTCTTTGATTTATGTATCTATTTCTGCTACTGAGTCTTCCACTCCAGAGATTCTCTCTTTCATCTCTTGGATTCTGTTGGTTATGCTTGTCTCTATAGTTCCACCTCTTTTCTTCAGATTTTTTTATTTCCATCTTTGCCTCATTTTGTGACTTTTGTATTGCTTCTATTTCAGTTTTTTGTTCCTGAAATGTTTCTTTCATTTTTGTTTTACCTTTTCTTGGTTTTCTTTCAAGGATTTTGTTCATGACTTCCAATTTTTTGTTTGTATTTTCTTCCATTTCTTTAAGAGAATTTTTTATATTTTCTTTGAAGTCTTCAATAGTCTTCATAAAGGTGCTCTTACTGTTGTTTCCTTCTGCTTCCTCTTCCTTACTCTGTTCAGGTCTTGTAGTTTTAGAACCACCAGTTTCTTCTGGAGTTGCCTTGTTGTTCTTCGTATTATTTTATGTATTTTTGTACTGGTATCTGCCCATGGCCTCAGTGGTTCACAATTAGGTGGCTCCTAGTCAGGTGTGGCAAGAGGGTTTGTGTGTCTCCTATCTCCTCTGAGCAAGGGGTCTGCTCAATGTCTGACTCTGCTCTGGGCAGGGGTCTGACTTTCAAGGCCTCAGTCCTTCTCTGATGATGCAGTTCTCCCTGGAGGTGGGGCCGGCTGTGCAATGTCCCCTCATTTAGGTATGCTAGAGGAGCCCCTCACAGCCAAACCTTAGTCCTGTCTGCTAAGGCAAGTCTAGGGTCAAGCACCACCAACTGATCCTGGTCCCAGAACACAACTTTCTGGGCAGGGAATCAGGCACTGGGGCCTCCTCACCTCACCTCTGGACAGAATCTGAATTTCAAAGTCCTTCAGTCCTTCTCTGCTGATGCAGTTGGAGGCAGGACTGGCAGTGGATATCATTTTTAAACACCTCAATACAATGTTCTCCATTATATATTGCTTTTAAAATGAGATTCAGTAGAGAACTCAAAACAGAGAAGGCTTCATTTCTTCTTGATACTTTGTTCTTTTATTTTCTCCCACATCTTTATGCTCTGCTTCCTGAGTTTAGTTGTCTCACTTAAGGCTGGATAGGAAATGGATTTTTCTGAATTCACAAATAAAAAATTAAATATTCTTTCAAAGGTGCTTCTTTTATGAATACTCGTGCTCCTAGACTGTTTCTTACTCTCAGGAGACTATTATTCTCTTTGTATTTGTCGTAAGAATTTTTGTTCAATGACATAAGTCCTACCTCTGTTGTAAAAATTGCTTTCCAAGGATTCAGGCCTTATTCTGTAGGTACATTATAGAGTCTCAGAAGGAAAGTTCAAGGTGTTTCAGCAGGATTTTTACTGATGACTAGTGATACCTCAAGTTCAAGGTAAAATTTAAAGCCTGCCATAAAAGTGGCCTCTCCAAAGCCGATGTTCTTAAAGCCTTGCCGCTAATCTGTCTGATAAGTAACAACTATCTACATAAATTTTCACAGCAAAATTATTCATTAGTTCTTGGTTTGGCTATGCTTGGTTACAGTCCAGAATGTAGGGCACACTTGTGATCTGGATCTTAAGGCTGGAAGACACACCTTTAATTTGGGATACACCTTTTGCTGGCTGCTTTTATATGAACATGGAAAAAGGAAGGTTTTGTTGTAAGGATTTCCCAGCAGCAGCCACATGGCAAATCCAACAAGGTGCTGGGTGAGATAAGAAGAATTATGGCGTGTAGTAGTCATATGGTAAAGCCAACATGGGTGCCAGCAGAACACACCAAATACGGGGGGCATGCCCCTAGATGTTGCTACATAAATCCATGCCCACCCAATCTCTTGAAAGGAGTGCATGTGGCAGTCTATCTCTTTTCTTCTCTCTTCTGCTTCTCTGCTCCTGTACTTGCCTGGCAACTCTCTTAATTAAACTCTCGTGTGGCCCTAGGAGAGAGAGAGAGAGAGAGCGAGAGAGAGAGAGAGAGAGAGAGAGAGAGAGAGAGTGTGTGTGTATAACTGATCTCTTATGCAAAACCAACATTTGTTCTTCCTCTGCTTGCCCTCTCCTTGGCAGCGCATCCATTCCTTCACTGACATTGGAACTCACTTCTTTGGGATTCCAGAATATACAGAAGACCAGCTGAGATACACCCAGCCTTGTGGGACTAAACAACTACTAGATTCTTATACTTTCCATCCACATCTAGTCATTGTTGGGTTAGTTGGATTGCAGACTATAAGTCATTGCAATATATTTCACATATATATGGAGAGAAAGAAAGTCATTCCTTAAATTCTGTGACACTAGAGAACCCTGACAAATACAGTTCTCAAGACAGAATATCCTAAATTCCCCTCTAAAGTGTCTCTATTTCTTACTCCATATTTGTAAAGTACCTTTTGGAAAAATGGAGCCAGGGTTTTGCACTGTTTCTCTTATCTCTTCAAATGCATTTTTATTATTTTAGTCACTTCCTTTAAGGATCCACCAAGATTAAAAAAGAGTCAGCCCATCTGTTATTTGGTCTGCCACTCAATAATATATTGATTTCTTATTGTAGATACTGAATATGAAACTATGACCAAGCCAGGAAGGGTCTTGCCTTTTAGAAACTCTAATCTCTGCCCTGGAAAGACATGTTAAACTTGTATCAAATAGATATGAAAGAAAATGTCAAGCCAAGCATGTCAGAGCAGTCCTCTAATTCCAGCTCTGGGAAGATGGAGGCATGGAGATCCTGAGTTTGAGATCATTCTTGGTTACAATAGAAGGTTCCAGAATATCATAGGCAGTACAATGGGGAAAAGCCAATAATAATAATGTCAGATGCATTCTGTGTTTTAAAGAAGATTAAGTCTGATAATGTAACAAGTGACTTGGTTGAAAATATAGCATAGATAATCACCAAGTGCCATCCAGATGGGATGGATGGTGCTTTGATTGAGACCTAAGTAGAAGGAGGAACAAATGCAGAGGTTTGCAGCTCAGAAAAATGGATGGCAAGAATGAATGTCTAGAAGATACATATAAAAGGATTCCAGTCAATGAAGTAAGGAGGTGAAAGGAAGAACAGGAAGTTAGATTTGTATTGACTATGTCATAAGTAGACTAATAGGCTATAGGAATGGAATTGCTCTTTATTCCAGTTGCAATGGAAAATCACTGAGAGGTTGAAACAAGTGGAATAATCTGCTGAAAGCTCTGTTGAAAGGCAAGTATGTGGGGGATGGAGAGAAAAAGAGCGATTAAGGAGGCAGGATGACCAGATCAGACAGCAATCATGGAAACTTAGTTCATAGTTGGAGACATGGAAATGGCAAAAACTAATTGTACTTAGTAATCAAGTACTCAAGAGGAACGAGGGCCAATAGAATGAATAGGTAGTATAAAGAGAATTTGCTAGAACGGCTTACAATAAATAGGACTTGAGTAGTACAACAGACATTTTACACTGGAGAAGCCAAAAACCCAATAACTCTTCAGTCAATGAACCTGAATGCTTCAGCAGTGTCAGTCTGGTGCTGAAGACCTGGAAAACTCTTGGATAGTTTCCTATCTTCAGTTAACACTAAAACCCAAAGACAAGGGACTTGGATATCAGCAAAAGATGACATCAGTAGACACATAGAGAGAGTACTGCCAAGACCATCAAGAAGCAAAGGTTCAGGCAGAAGCAGAACTACTCCTCTCCCTGATCTCTTCATTTGGGGATCACCTGCCAAAGATGGTACCTGCTCTGGGGAAAATAATTCTCCCATAAATTACTGAAAATACTCTCAGAGATCTGCCCTATGGCATGGCTCTTAGTTGATTCCAGAGCCAATGAACTTGGCCATTGATCAGTGATCACATCTGTGTTTTTGGAGCCACACTCATTATTCTAGAGGTTACTATCAACTTAGTATTTAAAGAAATGAGAAAAATAAAAATTTACTTTTGAGTACTTATGGGTGCTGTTTTCTTTTCCCAGCCAATGAGAAAGAAATGGTGTTGGTAGTTGGGTGGTGAAAAGTCTCTGTAGGCTGTTAAGTTGGAGACATCGCTCTCCAACCCAGTGGAGATATAAGTTGGCAGTCATATACCTGTATCCAAGACTAAGAAAATGAAGATGAGTTTAAGAGATACATAATTTCACCCACCTTTCATCTTTTTTTCTTACATTCTCTCTCTGTGTTTCTCTGTCTTTGTCTCTCTTTCTCCTTTCTTCCTTTCTTTCTTTATTCCCATGGTTATTTTTGTTGATGTACTTTGAGTTAGAGTTTTGCCAGTTAGCCAAGACTGATGTTGAAACTACCCTCTTGCCTCTGTCTCCCAAGAGCTGGGATATTCAGTCACACCAACCCATAATTTTACTTCACATTACTTCTAACTATCAACATT
This sequence comes from Sigmodon hispidus, assembly GCA_004025045.1. Lineage (NCBI taxonomy): Eukaryota > Metazoa > Chordata > Mammalia > Rodentia > Cricetidae > Sigmodon > Sigmodon hispidus. The sequence goes on along the minus strand of PVIH01004990.1, from coordinate 70,348 downwards.
TTCTATTCAATAACCCAAATGCAATGTATAGATAACCCTTCATATGTTATCATTAAGTTTATAGCTACAATCCCCTTTTAATTGGGCAGAAAGAAGAAGGAATGGGCAACTTTTCTTCCAATTCCATTTAGTCCAGTTTTATAAAGTAAGTAGGTCACTGGGTAACAAGAAGCTGGGGATGGACCAAGATAGAAACAAATGCTAGGATCAGTGGGAGCAGCTGGAGGTAGCCACACTTGGCTGCATGTTTTTAATTACTATATTCTGACTCTTCTCCTAACCTTCTGAGTTTGGCTGACAATGGGCTCGCTGTCTAAGAGTTGGTCAGACAGCTTGAAATATCTCAAGAGCACATACCAGAAGCTCAATAAACATGAGATCAGTGTCATGACAGAAAATAAAAAAAAATAGAAATCTTCAAATAGTATAAATAGTAAATACAACAAGGTAAAACCTTGTTGGTTTTCAAATCTTTCTAATGTGTTCCCACATTATCAGTCCAATCCTCTTGACAAATCTGCCTGTATTTACAGGTGCCCTCCCGGGAGTAAAAGGAATAATGACCATCTTGACCATTTCCTCATCTGTAATGTGGCCAGTTTCCAAAGTTCTCACGAGAACTACACAGCAGTAAATGTAAATCACATAAGATGATATTTGCTCGACAGACTCTTCGTTGTCACTGCCATTAAACCTTAAATAAGCAGCCTTTCAGCCTTTCGGGTTTATTAGAGTATGGGATGTCCTTCCACTCTACACACACACACACACACACACACACACACACGCACGCACGCACGCACGCACGCACGCACGCACGCACGCACATGCACGCACGCGTCGCACACACATTCACATTCTTTGGTTGAAGTATTGGTCTCAGCTGGTAGAATTGTTTTGTTAAGATCTGTAACATTAGGAATTAAGGCAGAAATGCAGGAAGTAGGTCCTGAGACCCCTTGATACACTCAGTACTGTATCCACCCTATCTAACCAGCAGGAAGTGGTACCCTACTGCTGGCTGCTGGTACCCTACTACTGGGATAGTCTGAAGTTCCCTCTGATCCAAGCTGCAGACACATTCAATCCTAGAGTGAAACTTCAGGGACTATGAGCCAAAATGAGTCTTTTTTATTTTTATGTCTTTTCTCTTGCATAGTTGCCACCAAGTTAAAAACAAACAAACAAAAAAAGCCATATTGGGAACTTGGGACCTCCTGCCCTTGCTGGGGAGGAAATAAAGAGATGTGGAGAAGAGAGAGTGACTGGAAGGGGTGGGAGGGGGAAGGGAGCTTGAATAAGGATATACACGGATAAAAAATATGACTTTACTCATAATTAAAAAAAAGGAAAAACAAAACAGAGTAACATCTTCCTTTCATTTTACACTCAGGCCCCCTCAGAGCAGCTTTTCTAGAATGTGAATCTGACCCTGGCATTCAAAAGTTTAGTACAAATTTCAGGAAAACTCAAACTCCATAGCTTGACCTACGTGCCCATAAAGGTTGCATTAAATACTTTGCTGTTACTGTTCCTAATGGATTATCAGAAAGAAAAAAAATAATAAAGCTATATTTTGGCATCTAATTTAGGAGGGCCCAGTCTATTATACAGGGAAGACACGAGATTGGTCCCACATACTGCCCAAGTCAATGGACAATTCCTTCTTCTTGGAGGGCCTAGTTTCTTTTTCTGATGGTTCCCAGGTAGCTGTTCTTGATTCAGTGAGCTCTCCAGATCTCCAGCCAGCCAGCCATCACTGTGAGAATTTTCCTCATAGTCCTTATCCCCTTGCTCATATAGAGTCTCCTCCCCAGCTATCAGCTGGACCAGGGACTCAGCCCAGCTCAGCCATGTATCCCTGCCTCTACTTCTATTCATTGTTGGATGTAAGTTCTGTGATGGCACTTAGGGTGGTTATTCATTTGATTATGGGGGAAGTCCTGTTTAGTCAACACCTTCACTATTGATTGGAGACCTAGTCAGAGTCATCCTGTGTGTTCTTGGAGGTTTTCCTAGTACCTGGTCTTTTTCCAAACCCACATTGTCTTCCTCTATTAAGAGCTCCATCTCTTTTATTTTCTCTCCCTCCTTGCTGTTCCTCTCACTCAATCATCTCCTTCTCTTGTGATTTGTTCTGACCTCTTCTTGTGTTTGCCTTTTCTTTTTTTTTTTAAAGATTTATTTATTATGTATACAGAGTACAGAAGAGGGCACCAGATCTCATTATAGATGGTTGTGAGCCACCATGTGGTTGCTGGGAACTGAACTTAGGACCTCTGGAAGAACAATCAGCGCTCTTAATCTCTGAGCCATCTCTCCAGCCCATGTTTGCCTTTTTAAACCTCTGTAAAATGTGACTCATCATTATTTTCTGGTAATCCAGAAATGGACCTAGCATAGTCTGTCATCTTGACTAGTATTTAATTAAAATTTACTTCAAATTTGGCTCCAAGATTGCTCTATTGTTCTCATTTTAGACACTCACACAAACTGATAACTTATGGGGTAAAGACTTTACTGCATAGAGTTCTAAATACAGAGGAAGAAATCATCACTTAGATCTCTGCTTAATAATTTGGAAATATCCATTTTCTCCCAAGGCCAACAAAGATATGGTAGGCTTTCCTTTATGTTCATCAATAACAAAACATAACCAACTGTTTGTGTGCATGCAAGTATATATATGTGTGTATATATATGTATGCTTGTGTGCTTAAACATGAGTAGTTATGGTACAGGGGGTGTGTGTGTGTGCATCTCTGTGTGTGTGTGTGTGTGTGTGTTTGCATGTATGTAATAGAACTTAGGATGAAAAAATGAAAGCCTTGAAAGCAAAGAGCAAAAGAAAGAGAAGTAACATTTCTCAAAAACACAAAAAAATTTACAAGGAGTTAGTTGAAAAAAAAATCCTTTTATATATCAGAGATATATAGCCTAACAGGTTATATATCAAAGACAAAAAGAGCTGGAGAACAAGCAACCTAAGAAGGGACTGGCCATGTCAACTCAGCTGTGCTCACCTAAAAGGGAAGAGGAAAGGTGAATGGTATGAGAAGGCCTGTGTTGTAAATGGTTCTGGCCTTGGCTTTCCCAGCCTGGGCCAGAGGTTTAGTCTCACTGTTGGCCCTGCTTTGCCTCAAATAATCACACACAGGCTTTCCTACAGGCCTGTGAGGAAGAAATCATGCATACAGCTGCAAAGTCTAGACAGAAGACTCCCACTTCTTTACTGGATGCGGAACTTTGCAAAAGTCACTAAGTTTCAGAGGACAACATCTATTTAAGGCATTTCAGTAGCTTGCCGTCTCATTCATGTTTAGAGAAGAACAGTTGGTGTCAACAGATGTCCTAAACCAAAGGATAAGAGGAGACAGAAGGGGAAGGGAGCAAAAGGGCAGGAAATATAACGTGTAGGGGTGAGAATTGAAGTTTGCTAGAAAAAAAAAAATAATGGCTTTGAGATATGCATCTCTTCAATTCTGAATGGGTGATATCAATACAAATTTGTGCATTTCCTCCTTCCAATTCAGTTCTACTTCAGCTAGACAGCATGGCTTTTCTATCAAGAGTAGTTATTGTCCTCAAGCTGATTGTCACTACCAGGAACATTCCTATTGTGGATTAAATGGTGGCCCCTCCAATGATACACTCTTCTGGTGGCTGCTGGATAAAGTATCCAGAATAAAGTCCCTTCTCTTCCCTAGAGCCTTCAGAGTCATCAAAGATCTGGAAAACTTTTGATTCCGTATTTCTGGCCTGTGGGACTGGTAGGGGAATAGCTATGGACTTCTATGGGCCTCTTGTTTGTGGTAATTTGTTACAGTAATGGCAAGAAGCTAGAACATTCTGTGTGATTCTCTTCTGAGCACATACAGCATGCATTTTAGAGTAGGTTTTCATTGTAACTCATCAAAGCTCAACTGTAGAATGTCTTAAGGCCACAGCATGACAAAACTGATAAGCCATAGTTTGACTGCATGTGTTGGTAATTCCGAATAGCAATGGCATTTCTTTAGAAATCTTGCTGGCTAAAAGAAAATCATACTGATATTGTCATAAATTTTTATTTAAAAGCATTTTCAGGAATATTAGCTTGTTCTTTCAAAATGTATGGTTAGATAAGTGAATGATACTATCACCCCATTATCACTACTCTCATTATGTCAATGAGAAAATCAGATACAAATGTACTATACAGCTTATCCTAGGACACTCATGTACACATGAAAAAAAGCCTGAGACTCATACATCTGTCTAGGTTGTCATGAAAAGATGCCATAGATTAGGCTATAGAAAATATAAATTTATTTTTCATATCTCTGGAATCTGTGAAATATGAAACTCAGCTGCCAGCAGATTTGGTGTGTGGTGCTTCACTCTCATGAGACAGTTTGTCCAATTTTGTCCTTAGCTGGTGGAAGGGACGAGGACTTATTTAAAGCCTCGTCATTAATGTATTAATTTCATTTATGATCACCTCACACTCATAAGTGGATCACTTTCCAACAGTCTTGTCCAATAACATCATCATTTCACAGCTTTGTATTTCAACATCTTCATTCAAAGATCTCATCAAGTCTTTGTTTCAAACATAGTCCACAGAATCAATGAATCTGGGCTCACCAAGATCAAAGCAGCAATCATAAGGCTTGCATGTATCTGAGCTGGCTTCTCTACATATATGTTATGGTTTTATAGCTTGATTTTCTTGTGGGCTTCCTAAAAGGGGGACTGTCTCTGATTCTTTTGCCGGTTCTTGGGTCCCTTTTCCTTCTACTGTGTCGCTTAGCCCAGCCTTGATATGAGGGGGTTTGTCTAGTCTTATTGTAACCTTTTATACTGTGTTTGGTTGATATCCATCAGAGCTCTGCCCTTTTCTGAATGGAAATGGAAGAAGAATTGAGTGGATCTGAGGAAGAAGGGAGGTAGAGAGGGGCAGGAAGAAGTAAAGGGAAGAGAAGCTGTCATTGGGGTGCATTGTATAAGAGAAGAATAGGAGGAAGAGGAGGAGGAGGAGGAGGAGGAGGAGGAGGAGAAAT